>JASDQU010371430.1:94663-108124 GCA_032191745.1 Picea mariana | reverse complement strand
CAACTGAGATGTGAGGAATCCAATCATTATACAAGACCCAACTTGTAAATAGGCACCAACCTGATAGAATGAACCTTAATTCAATCCATTATATATAAATATATATATATATACTTCAACAAATTCAACTACACTTCCTTATCACCATTCTTTCTTGTTTATATAGTCTTCCAACTGGTGTGAGTTTGAATCATTTCATATTTTGATATTGAACCATTGTATCTTTTCATTTTAATGATAATATTAAACTTTAAATAATATCATTTTTCCTTTTATCCTTTATTCATAATGCTCATGATTTAACTCTCTTTTAATTATTATTATTGTGTGTTGGTTCTTTTGTCTTCATGAGTTGATCATAGACATGGATTGAATCATTATATCGTTCTCCTGCTTCTTCTATGTCCTCAGTTCACCAATAGATCATATTTGATCTTTTTACCAATTCTTTGTATTGTTCTAGTGTTAAATATCTATCGAATTACTCTACAGATCTTAAGTTTTTTATAGAAATGAAGTATATATGAGGCCCTTCCTTCAAACCATTTACATGTGACCATATGCGCAAAACCACAGGCTTACTGATTTAAGAGTTGCCTCTTCTCTTAACCTTATTTCTCTTATTCCATACAACCACAGGTGGTGACCAGGTGCTAGGCCAAGTGAGTGTTTGATCACTTATCAAGATCAACGATCACGTTTTTAATTTCCATGAAGAGATGGACGGTTCTCATTTACTTTGGGAATTCGGGACTCCGGGGATTCGGAGGTCCAGATCATTGTTGTTCCAATTTCCTTCGGAGTTGGTCAGTGCCGAAGTGGTCAACATGGAAATGGGTTGATCCAATGGTTGGTGCGATTCCCAGAACCAAATCAATGGTCATATTTGATCCTTACACTATCCTTCCACAGCTTAATCAGATGGTTGGGACTTAATCAACCATTTGAGATGGATTGCCATTATTTACTTCGAGATTTCGACATTCGACGATTTTCAATCTTTGCAATCATTAAACCTCCCTGAGTATATTTTGTCGAAATAGATCAAACGTTCGATATTTCATTTGCACGATGAACGGTCCTCGTTCACTTAGGAACTTCGGCATTCAGAACTTTCACCCTCTACAATATTTCAACCTTTCAAAGTATATTTCTCCGAAGTGTGTATTGTCACTTCCCTGTTCAATAACCTTCACAAGTCCAAGAGCTAGGACCGCGGGCTTAGTCACAAAGGAGATCCATATCTTCGGGTATTCGTCCATTTGTAACTTCGAGACTTCAGGATACTCAAGCTATGAAGTAGGTCATCCCTCCAAAGTTTTACCTACCGAATAATTCATAGGGCTATGGTTACAACTTGCTTTCAGTTGTTAGTGTACCTTACACTACCCTTCCACTATACTCGATCCAACGGTCGAGAACGATTCCTGAGGTTCTTAGATCAACGGTCAATGTTGACTTCAGCATTCGGCACTTCGGGTAGTTTGTTGGTGGTATAATCCTTGAAGAACATATTCCTGGAGTGACGTAGCTGCTGATGTTACTTGTTGATGTGGCACTCGCTGAGTGACTGCCATGTGTCACCTAGATTCATGAATTTTGTATACCTAAAGTACCAATGGGACCTTAACACTTGTCATCATATGATTGGGGTATGTTTCCTTGCTGACATCCCTATTGATGTCATGGGCTCTCAATATGTGTGTCACATGTCTTAATTTCGTGACTTCAGAACTTCGGCCTTTGGGTGATTTTACATGCTCTCAACCCATTTTCTCCGAAGTGGTCAGCGAAAAAGTTTGACCACTACTACCTTGGCGTGTTCTTAATAGATCAATGGTTGAGGGGTTTTCTAGATCCGACGGTTGAAGGGAGCTCGTGACTCCGAGGCTTCGACCTTGGTCTTTGCTTATCCTATCCTTCCACTTTATATAGATCGGACGGTCAATATGAGTGTCGAAATATTTCTCAGATCGGATGACTCATGTCCACTTTAGAACATTTGTGGCTTACATTATCCTTCCACTATACTTGATCTGATGATCAATATAACTCCTAAAATGATAATGGATGGCTCCTGTGTGTCATTTCTTCTGAGCCTCTTGTGCGCTATCTCTTCTGAGATTTTGGGTTTATACTTGGTTTCCAACTGAACCAAGGATATCTGCATGCTTTGATCTTGTGAAATCTAATGTGCTGCCTCTCCTAAGCTTTTAGGTAGATTCCTCTGCACCTCGCGTTATGTCTTCTACGTCACTACTCCTGAAAACTATCTCAATGAACATGATTCTTCCTTGGATTATTTCGAGTTTTCATGTGGGGATTTTGATCGCTATGGCATTTCAACAATGCGCTCTTCCTTCCAAGCCTTGATTAATGTCCTTGCTTCTGATCTTGAATCTCTGCATATTGTTTGACATATTCATTCTCTTCTAACTGTTATATTGTTTTCATCAATGAAAATTAATCAATGAGAACTCATCAATGACAATTCATCATAACAACTTATCATCACATCACAATGACATCGACTGCTGACATCAATGACAATATGTCAAAAAATCTCCACAATATATCCTTAAATCTATCAACTCAATACATGAGATCCTCATCCCTAATATTTCTCCTTATCCTCCTCTTTCACTCATATTTAGACATTAAGCTTGGTCTACTTCATTACATTCATGCAATTATATATTTAGACACTATTCATAATTCACAAGTATGAATTATTCATTAAGAAACAATGTTTGTGGTGAAAATATTGCATGGATGATCTTTTTATTTTTTTTGTTAATGAAGACATAATGACATCTTTCATTAAATGTGAAAAACAATGGTGTATTTATTGTTATGTTCTCTACCATATAGAATTATTTCTCTAGATTGGTAAAAATAACACACAACGAGCTAGAAGTTAGGGAATTTGAGATCATGTGTAGTTTTACTCACTTGCAGACTAGAAAAATAAATAATTATCTTCTATTAAATTTGAAATTCACTGATGGCTTTTATTATTAACTTCAACTAAGGATATCTAAGATGTGACATAAATTATTTTATACTTGAATGTGTGAAACTCTCATAATTTACAATAAAAACTTTGTTAGGGACCTAATATCCCTAACCCCTCACGTAGGTAGAATAATATATTTTCCATGTAATAAAGTCTGACATTAGTTAATAAGGCCTATTTAATAAATGTGAACAAGTCAATGTAAGAAGACCCAATAGAAGATTCTTCTTCTAGAAAGATATTCCTCTAGAATGTTCTTTAGAAGATATAATTAGTATAAATAAGAGTAGAAGGCATGATAAAAAAAAATCTTGAGAATTATTGTAATAGAGCACTACTTTGTTGGAGGTTGCCCCCTTGAAGAGGCAAGTGAACATTGATTTCTTTCAATAAATGTATCATTGTTGGCATTGTTATTTTCAATATTTTTTTGTTCCACTAGTATTTTTCTAAATATTTTTGTTTCTATATATTGCATTACTTATGGTACCTTACAAGTGGTATCAAAGCACTTTCCTTGGTAGGAATTCAGGGTAAAAAAAAATCCTAGGGTAGAGAAGTGTATTGTTAGCATCTTTAAAGCACAGAGATATATCATTCAGTGGGTAAAACTATGGTGGTGAATTCGACATATAGGAAATACATACAATTTCACGGGGTTACCTAGAAACCAAAGTTTCTCCCTTGTTGGAAACCTTTGTAACTCATGTCGATACCCATCGAGTAGTACTGCATCAAACAAAATCTGTACATAGCCATCACTCCCACATACCGGCAGGTATATTGAGAGTCCCCCGAGTCTCCTAAAACCAGACCTAGATTGGTTGATCGACCACCTGACTATTATAGTGACACTGAGAATAACACTCGGGAAGATACTCTCTAGTACCTGGGTAATCAGGGAGTACAACTAAGGGTACAATCAAGCCTCCTTAGTTGGTGCCCTGATATATTGGGCCGAGTACTACTGTTCGACCCCGCATGTATATTAGAGAGTTATCGGATTGGAAAAACCTTTTTCTGTAGGAACCCTGTAAACCCTAACCCTTGGGAAAGAAATAGAATATAAAAGGAATAGATGAGATCTTTTGTCATGCAACCTTGCTTCCTGAATTCTGGTTACAAAATTCCTACATAATTTTCATGTTAACAATTTTGCAATTCGAGCCATTCACCATTGTAGTATTATTCAAGTTAGAGTATAACTATGCAAAAGTAAAAATAAAACAAAAGGTGTAATGGTATCACCAACATGCATATTCGAGACTTATCTGATCGGATTAATCTTTTCGCCCTGATAATTGTGGTACCTATCATTTTTTCAACATTTTTTCCATGGACTTGAATGCCTTCTTGACACCCTTAATTGCGACCTATCCCATTGGATTCCCCTTTTCCCCTAATAATCGTGGTACATATCACTTATAATATTTTTACTTATGTGGTCCTACCCACCCTTCTTGACACCCTTATTTGACACCTACCCCCTTGGTTTTACCTTGTTTCCTTGATCACAGTGATATGTATCACCTATTCATTTTTTCAGTGGACCCACTCCCCATTCTAGCCACCCCCACTTTCCACATTTCCAACACTCACACCCAATACATGCAGGCCAAAATTAGACAGGACAAGGCCCAATTTGTCCGTCTCGAGGACCAAGTCCGGTCGTAATTTTCCATAGTTGATGGCCAAGTTTCCAAAGTTGACACCTGATTTGACCAATTATAGGGAAATATTGACACTCTCACTTCCACTCTCCAACTTATGTTGAAGTGATCCCAGGACCCCCCCTTCCCTGATCAACCCTCCCAAGTTGATGGTGTTGAATCCTCCCATAGTATGACCTTTCATTCCATCCCCTTTCATCGTGACCCTCGTATTCCTCAAGTTGAGGTCAATAAATTTGATGGCTCTAATCCCACTGGTTGGGTCACCCAAATGGAGCATTATTTTTCTTTGCATGGCATTACTGATGAGTTGGAAAAACTTCGTTATGCTATTCTTTATCTAGATCCTGAATGCTGGCAATGGTGGCAATGGCATAAAAATGAATTTCGAGGTATGTTGCTTGGACCTCGTTTTTTGTAGATATTTATGAACACTTTGACACTAATACTCATTATTTAGGCCATTTGACCACGTTTAAATAATATGGCATAGTGGAAGACTTTATCATCGCTTTTGAGCAATTGAATTTCATAATATAGGGCATGGCATATGCCTTCTTTAAGGAATGTTTTATCAATGGCCTCAAGGATGAAATATGAGCCCAAGTCATCATGGATCACCCCTAGACTTGGTTGGAAGCTACTAAACGTGCCAAATAAGAACAACAATTTGTTTTTTCTCAAAACCAAAAAACTTATTTTCTTCTTCACCCTCTCCCTACCAATCCTACCCCTCCTTCCACCTCTATTGAGATCCATAAATTAACTCGGGCATAAATGGTTGAACACCAAATCAAGGGTCACTGTTATAATTGTGATGAAAATATTTTCGTAGGCACAAGTGTAAGGAACATAAGTTGTTTATGGCCATTTCTGAGGACACTGCTGAAGAGGGGGCTGAAGTTTCCCCTGTGGAAGAAATACCCCGAGATGATACTACTCCACCCATTGACCCACTAGAAGTTGAATCTTTGAATTCACTGCATACCCTCACTGACTTCTCTATTCCCCAAACCCTCAAGCTCATTGGCTACATTAAGCACATGAAATTCGTCATCCTTGTTGACAGTGGCAACACCCATCATTTTATTCACCACCACATTGCCGAGGAAATCAATTACTATATTCATGTCATCAACAATTTTCAAATCATTTTTTCCAATGGTGGTTCCATGAAATGTGGTGGGAATTGTGAAAATGTGCACCTACAAATTTTTTAGTACCCCCTGAAGTCTCATATGTTTTCTATCGACATGGGAGGTTGTGACATTATGCTCGGTGTTGAATGGTTACGTACCCTAGGTCCCATTCTCATGGATTTAAAATAATTAAACATGCAATTCCAATAGGAGGGATAATAGTACCAGTTCCAATAAATCATAGCAGTTTCCCCTGAGATCTTCACTTCCGATCAAATGGAAAAGCTCCTAAAAGAAGGTCATTCGAACATTATCTCCCAACTCCATTTCATTCTGATGTTGAGACACCCTCCGTGCATCTTCACCTTCAATAT
Organism: Picea mariana; assembly: GCA_032191745.1. Lineage (NCBI taxonomy): Eukaryota > Viridiplantae > Streptophyta > Pinopsida > Pinales > Pinaceae > Picea > Picea mariana. The sequence continues at coordinate 101,925 of JASDQU010371430.1, read as the reverse complement.
ATCATATCCAAACACCAATATTTTGTTTACATTCCCTAGGGAATTCCCCCTTCCCATGGTGTTCATGATCATTCCATTCTTATTGTCCCAGGCATTCTTCATCCCAATGTTTTTCCTTATCGTCATCCCTTTTCTTAGAAAAATGAAATTGAGAAAATTGTTCAAAAATTACTTGATGCAGGTGTTATTCATCTGATTACCAACCCCTATTATTCTCTTGTGGTCATGTTCCTCAAGAAACAAGGCACTTGGCACATGTGTCCATACTTTTACGCCCTCAACAAACTTACCATCAAAGAAAAATTTCCCATTCTTGTCATTGATGATATCTTGAATGAATTGATTAGTGCACAATACTTTATTAAACTTGATCTATATTCTGGCTACCACCAGATACGTATGAAAGAAAAAGACATTCCAAATACTTCATTTAGAACTCATGTGGGTCACTATGAGTTCTTGGTCATGCCATTTGGCCTGTGTAATGCCCCCTCCACATTCCAAAGTCTCATGAATCATGTCTTATGTCAGTTTCTCCATTATTTTGTCTTAGTTTTTTTTTATTATATTCTCATCTATAGTAAAACTCGGACTACACATCACGCCCATGTGGATCAAGTTCTCCATCTACTCTCTCAATGTCAACTTTTCCTCAAACAATCTAAATGTGGCTTTGGAGCCTTGAAAGTGGAGTACCTGGGTCATATTTTTAACGAGGATGGTGTAAGTGTGGATTCTAAGAAAATTGAAGCTATACAAAATTGGCCTTTCCCTACAACTCTTAAGAGATTTCATTTTTTTATGGGTTTAATAGCCTATTATCACAACTTTGTTCAGAACTATGGAAAAATTGTAGCACATCTCACTGCTCTACTTAAAAATAATTCTTTCCCTTGGACTCATGTAACTGATCAATCCTTCCATGCATTGAAAGAGGCTATGTGCATGACTCCTATCTTGGAACTTCTAGACTTCACGAAGACTTTTGTCATGGAATGTGATGCTTTAGGGAGAGGAATTGAGGTAGTCCTCATATAAGATGGTAGACCTTTGACTTTCAACAACAAACAACTTTCAGAGAGACATTTGGGACAATCAATCTATGAAAAGGAAATGCTGGCTATTTTGCATGTTGTGGATATTTGGTGTCCTTATCATTTGGGGCAACACTTCCATATTAAAACTTATCACCAGAGCTTCAAGTATTTTTTGGAACAACAAAATTCATCTCTACAGTAGCAAAAATGGGTGACAAAGCTATTTGGATATGATTATGAGATCATTTACAAGAAGGGTAAAGAAAATGTGGTTGTTGACATTCTTTCCAATCTAAATGTCTGATGGGATATACAATTCCAACGTTTCTCAATTTCTCCAACTCAATTTTCACTAATGGCTTCATCTTCGGATTCATCATTATGATTTTCTATTTAAAAGGATTTGTCCCTTCTCTCAATGGAAGGATATGTTGGAATATGGACTTGTCATATGCTTTAAGATGATCATAAATCCATGAGAGTACATCAAAATACTCTTTGAATAGGGAAGCATATTGATCAACTTCCTCATATGTACAATCAACTCCCAAATTGGCACACTTTGGGGAACTATCAGTTCCAATATTGATTTTCTTTCTCTTGTACCTTTTAGACCGATACTTCTTCCTTGAGATTCTTTGCAGGGTCATCTCTTATGAAAAGAGATTCAAATTTGAAACTATCCTTTGGAATAGGGGAAATAATATCCTCATTCTCTTTAACACCATTTTCATTTTCCAAGAAATCATTTAATTCCTCATCATTCTTGAATACCTGAAGCTATTCTTTATTACCGGGTACTGAAAATATGAAGACTCTTTTTACTTGAAATGAAGTTTCATCTTGTGTATTCTTAGGATTGGACAATGACACAACAAGTTCCAAAGAGTCTGCCTTTTGATTTTTCTCCTTTGGGATAAATGATATGTTGAATGAACTAAAATCCTCCATTAGTTCGTTCTCTCTCTTGTCATACAACATGATTTTTTCTTTTTTTAATATTTTATTTCTGAGTGATTTAATTTATGATCAAATCAGAGTCATTGATTATAATTTAATGTTCAATATACATCTCCAGTGCTAGGATCATCCCTTGAATTAAAGCTTCATACCCCACTTCATTATTTGTGCATGGAAACTCAAGTCTGGCATGTGGATATATGACTTTTTCAGGGATTTTGAATATAATTCCAACATCGTTTCCTGAGCTTTAGCAAGCTCAATTGTAACATCCATCTCTACTGATTACATTTCATACATTGACTTATTATTTGAGGACACTTGCGAGAAAGTGATCCAGTTTGAAACATAGTACATTATGATTATCAGTTTGGTTTATATGTTTATGTTATGATTTAGAATTGAAATTAATATGTTATTTATATAATGTATAGCATTGACAGGCATTATGATGAGGTTTCCTGAGTGTGCAGGAAATGTGATATGGTGATGATGTTGATGGTATCGACCGAATTCTTTGGACTCTAGATTGAGTCAGGGAGTGGATTATTGACTTTTATTACATGAGTACTTGATTTATTATGCATGTGTTATATCACGATTTCAGTTATGGATTTTATGTATATGAGTTATTGGTGTTATCTTTGTTAGTGGATGCATACATAGTGACGCTTGCTAATCTGACTCACATATTGAGTAAAGGGGTCATACACAAATATCAGATGGATGAGGGAGAGGTGTGGAAATGTCCCCGTCACAACCTACTAGCACTCGTACCATGACATGATCTGAAGGTTAATAAATACCTTGTTCCGAGAGGTTCTTGATGTTGTGAGGGCATACTGAGACAGTCGCTCACGATGATTTCTGAGGAGTGTGCAATAAGGCAGATCCGTTATTCCTCAGTAAGCCCTTATTCTCACACAAGGTCGACAAGTGGAGTATTGACTCCAATTGCCATAAAACTTCCAAACTAAGACAACGACGAGTGGCACCCTTGGAGCATGGTGGTGCGTCTTTAAGGGCACGTCGAATGAAAACATGTGAGTAAATAAAAATCTAGAGTACCCTAGAGAATAAATTGAATACTTGGACCTTGTAGAAAAGAGAGTACAAATTCTTATTTAGTTATAACCTAAATAACATAATCAGAAGTTTAAGGCTAGATGTTTTGACTAAATAAAATTGTAAAATGGGGTAAAGGAATTTAGACTAAATAAACTCTAGTAAAGGGAGAATGACAATAAAATTTAGGCATGTGCACAATGTGTACATGAAATTAATAAAAAAGAAATTTTAAATTAAAAGAAAATAATTTCATGAGAGAATGTCAAGTCAACATGGAGTTCGAATCCTAAGTCAATATAGACTCTAAGTTTAACAAGAAGTAGAGTCCTAATCAAAATCCAATTGTAAATAATTTAGGGGACATATTAAAACAAAATTTGGGGAACTAAGGGACAACTAGGAGAAAATCTAGGAACTAATTGTGGGTGTGAGGGAAAATGCTTAATTATTTAAATTAAAAAAGGATTAAACATGTGCAACTTGGGGAAAGGATGACATGTGTTGGGGGTGAATAATCTCTAATTAAATTGTTAAAAATTAGCTAATTGTGCATGAGATAACAAGTGTCAAGGTGAAATTTCTTATAAAAGGAATGATCAGTAAGTTCTTCTCGTTTCCTATATTTTTTTTACATTAAGTTCATGTTGTAAACAAGTCTAGTTGGTTCAACACAGTTAGTACTGCTCAAAAACGTTTTCTTGTTCAAAGTTTTCTGGTAGCGCACTCACCATTTTCCATGTTTTGTGTCATAGAACTTGGCGAGTAAATTTACCCAATACTCATCCAGAAGTCTTGCTTCGGTTTTCCTTGTGCCGAGTAATAGAACACATTGACACAAATTTCTAGTTATTCAGTAGTTCACCTTTCTCTCTTTGTATATAATCTTATGGAATATGCAAGTTGGACGCACATCAACTAAAACTCGACTCTCGAGGACTTGTGCCCTAATTTTTAAATTAGAAATTAAAGATATTAATTGACTATGATAATTAACACAACTTAATTGTATACATTATTTTATAGTGCGCTAGTTGCACAACTATGAAAAATAGAAAAAAAAACTTTAATAGCTTAGTTCCCTCCACATATCTAACAACCCTTGTTAATTATCGTGTGACTACTTGGGTTAAGGTTTATAAATTTATTTTTCTCTTGTTATCTTGACGGTATTCTTAAGCGTCGTTACCTTAATGGGTTGATAATCATTAAATCCATAAACAATTGGTTGATAATTTATTTAATTAATCAAATAGTGGATATAATTGTTATATGACGATTGGAATGACATTTAATTGTTGATTACTTAAATTTTTGAAACCTCCAACCTTACAATAGGATAATGAAATAATTAATTCTTATAGGAAGCATAAACATTGAAGTTAAATTATTAATGGGGTGAACATTTAAACTTAGTAATGACTAGTGAACCTTATCCCTAAAAAATGTCCCATCCTTGAGAGAAATTTTGGTGACACATTTTTGTATTCTTGAGATTATCGTGAATTGCTTATGGATTGATTTATAAGAATAAAATTTAAGTTACCCTATGACTACCTTTGTCTAACTCATCTCCTTGCAATTGCTTACTGATTGTTGTTGATTAGTGTTGGATTGATACATACCATTACCTTTGTAAGAAATATTTTCATATATATATAAAATAGAATTTATAGTGTCGAGAGCTAATCGAATGATGAAGTTCTATGGTATGATTAAGTACTTCCAACCTATACTTTTCTAAATTAATAGAATAGTGGTGAAATAGAAGTATAGAATCTGCTTAAATAAATGGGAATTGGTACTTATTGTTATAATTATTTATGCAATGGAAGGTTACATTGTAAATTTCCTTTTTATTATTAATGACATATGTTATGGGTTATGATTCGTGTGTTAGGTTGTTATCTTTTATTGTAATAACTTTATTTTGTTACATAATCACTTTACAATATTTAATGAAATTTTGAATTCAGTCCTTATACAACTTTGTGTATTGTGTATCTAATTGGAGAGATGTTACATCCATCAAATGACATTGTCCAATATCCATTAAATGAATAGTCTTCGTTTTTCACATCTTCTGATTGCTACATATCAAGGATGGCATAATTTCTAATACCAACATATATAATATTCCATCAATTTATTATCCTTCTTTTTGAATGAAAAAGACCTTCTAGGTTCACAAGGAACCCTAAGCATTGTTCCATCTTTGTCTGGAAGCATCATGGAACTGCCATCATTCATTATATAACCACCAATCATTGAGGAGTAGTCTCTTCCAAGTACTACTCCATATATTGGGTGGTGATGACTACTTTGTCTCATTCCTCCAACTCTATGATGTGCTCAAATCCCCTATTTGGTGGTTGTCCTAGGGGAAGTTTCCCAAAAACCTTCTCATGCTTATCAATTATCCCCTGTATGTCATGTGGATAAGATTAGTGCTTTCCTTGAGTGTTTTGGGTGACTACTAAACACTCTATTTCATAAGCCACATCCCCATTCCTGAAAACATCCTCCATACGCTTTGCTGAGACCACCTGGGTGTATTCTCTATCATTCCCTTCAAGGTTACCCTTTTTCCTTCTTTAGAATTGAAGGACATATCCATGGTCTTCTAGTTTGTAGTGATGGGTCATTTTTAGAATATAGAAGATTGTGTACTCGTTTTACCATTGACGATACCCTCGTCACCCAACCATAGGCCGAAGCCACCCTCTAAGCACCTCAACCTTGACTGAGAATTACTCCGGAAGAAAACCCTAGGGTAGATAGCCAAACAAGGTGTAGCGCATCTTCCTCCAAGGATAGCGCACCAACAATAGCTGATCAGATAGTCCAAACCCTAGCCAAGATATAGTCCAAGCCAACACCCAAACTACTAGTTGCAGCAACTGCTCCTGCAGCTCTCCTCCACACGTGCGCACCAAAATGGGAACTGCAGTGCACACCAGTTGTTGCTCTGCAATTTTGAGATGTGTCAAATGAGAAATGGCACCCTGTATTTATACTGGTTCTGCCAGATTTGTTGGGGCCAACTTCTCCTTATGGATATGTGTTTGTTCAATATATTATTATTATTTATGGCCGACTTCTTCTCTTGGAGGCTAATAACCTAATATAAATTATCGTCTTGAGCTGGCAAGACTTCTAGGGTTATTAGCCAACTCATTAGGGTTTCTCTTGCTTCCCAGAGTCTTCTATTCTCGTCAGGTTCACACGTGGAGGTAAATACCTCCCATAGCTACCATAATATTAACACTCCCTCCTAGCTAGGGAGGTATTATAGATAATGGCCTTGAGCATAAAAACATACCATATACCCGGTAGCATTAATATAGTCATCTAGACTATGTCATGACTAGATCATGAGCATCACCATCACCATCAAATGCATCATTTCTCAAAACCATACTGCATCTGAGTAATTAGACATGATGTTGGATAAGTCACTCCCACCATAGAGTGATACAAGATCCATTCTTATAATCTAGAAGAGTAAATTCTCTTAACTGTTTTCTGTCTAGAAAATCTATGTTCATCATTCTTCTGGATGATGATGATCTTCAATCAACTGTTGATAGTCTTCAAGGAAATTAGAATAGATCACAACTGTGTATATCTATAGTAGTACATAACTATAATCTAGTGGTTCACTACCACACCAAGTAACACACAAGTACTTGATAAACAATGTATAGTCATGAACAGTGGAACATATCCACCACAATAGTGTTCATCTATTGTCATACAGTCTTCATAACAAACATCTGATAGCAACCTGCATAGAAACAATGTTATGATATAAACTTAATTATCTGGGCCAATCTTTCACTCACATCTATGAGCTCTGAAAGAATATATGTCTCACGAATAGTGGAACATATCCACCATAGTAGTCTAAATCTAGTGTCATATAGTTTTCATAACAAACATTTGATAGCAACCTGCATAGAAACAATGTTATGATATAAATTGAATTATTTGGGCCAATCTTTCACTCACATCTATGATCTCTGAAAGAATATATTCAACAGAGTAGAATAATGAGATCTCTGGACTATTCTTCTCAAGCAAGGAAGAATAATTGTCCTATCTTCTGAACCTGGACCATTCCCCACACTGGGCCATTCTTCCTACACTAATCAAAGTGCACCCTGGAGAGAATGTATAACCCTAAGGAATGTTGAGTCT
>JASDQU010371430.1:63583-78199 GCA_032191745.1 Picea mariana | reverse complement strand
ATATGGCTGACCTCATTACAAGAGATGGACATATCTGGAATAGAGATGGAATAGTAATGTGAGTGGTCGAGAATATCTCCAAGATACAATGATAACGATGAGAGGTGACCTACCCTAGACTCCAAACTACAATAAAAAGAGAAGAAATATCAATTTATTTCCCTTCTATAACCTCAGTGATTGCTCTAGCCAAGTTGTGCCCCTCTCTGGCTGAAAACCCTCTAGGAAAATCGTTCCTGCTTATTCTATCCTCCAAACCCTTGGGAAAGGATGCTAAACTGTAGATCTAGCGATGATAAACTCATATGATTATACCACTCATCTGTAATAAGATATTTGACCCTTCAACTCACTATATCACTAATAACCAATGCACCCTCCTTCAAAAATTTTCTAGGGACTACAATAATAAATATATATGTAGGGAAAACCTCTCCAAAAATGATGAGAAATGACACCCAAGTGATAGCAAACAAACCTGTTGAAATATTTACTTCAGATCCCCAATATTCCGACCAAATAGAACTCCTCTTCCTTCATCAGTGTGCCCCAAACTTGCAGAAAAACCCCATATATGCGCCCTTGCTTCACAATCCACTACTGAAATTGTTTTGAAATGACTAGAATGGTTAGGGTGGAATATTTCACCACCTTGGCCAAGATTGTATTGGTAAAAGAGGAATATTTCACCTCCTTGTTAATCTCTAGGGATTATTTACTCAAAATCCTCAAAATGTTTAAGTTGTAGAGATCAAGATGCAAAGTGAGAAATGACAAGAATGAGGAGTGAGGCACCCTCCTGTCCTTTTCTACTTCCAGCTTCTAATTTTCAATTAAATTATTTGATTGGCTTCTAAGTTCATTTACTTTATTTTATCAACTTAGCCAATTAGCTTATATTTTCCTTTTAATTGAAAGTCAGTTTAATAATATAACTTTAACACCTTAGTGACCATTCAACCTCTTAGTCCCCTTTTTCAATGAGACTATAGCCTAGGGGGTACAACTAGACTACTAAGTATTCAAAGATTCCTATCACTTGGAAGGGGATATTATAGTCTCCCCTGCTAGGAATTGCTTGCCCACAAGTAATTCTAAATATGAATGTTGTAGAACCTATTCACCTTCCCAAGTGGCACCCTCTATCATCAATTTTGTCCACTTAATAAGATATTCATTGATATTCTTGTTCCTTATCTTTTTCTCCCTCACCTCCAAGATCTCTTTTGGTATTAAAATCAGTTTTCCTTCCTCATCTACTAGATGTGACTCCTCATTAGTGACAATATGTTTTCCCAATTCCCTTTTTAGGCATGATACATGGAAGACATTATGAATTTTACTTCCAGGTGGCAATTCTAAGTCATATGCAATTGCCCCCACCTTTCCCTTTAACATGTATGTACCATAAAAGTAGGGTTTGAGATTCTCTGTGTCATTTTTTTTTATGGATTCATGCCTATATGGTTGGAGCCTTAGTTAGACTAAGTCCCCCACCTCAAAACTACACTCCACTCTATGTTTATCTACATATAACTTCTGTTGGTTTTGGGCCCTTTTCGAATGATCTTTGAGCTCTCTAAGTATGTATTGGATTTCTTGTATCCACTCCTTATCCATAGGAACTCTATTATCTCCAAACACCATTTTTACAAAAGTGAGAGGATCATAAATATATAAGGCTCTAAAAGGAGACATCCCAATCGACATGTGGTAAGCAGTGTTGTAGCAATATTCACCCAAGTGTAAACACTTGAACCATGCTCTTTGTTTCCCTATCACATAGTTATATAGATATCCTTCCACCCACTCGTTAACTATTTCAGTTTGGCCATTTGTTTGTGGATTATAGATAGTGTTGGGAGTTAACTTTGTACCAACTAGTCGAAATACCTCATGCCAAAATGTGCTCATGAATATACTTTCCCTGTCACTCACAATAGTCTTCGGAATCCCATGTAACCTGACGAATTCCCTTAAGAATAAATATTCCACTTGAGATGCGATATGTTCAATGGATATGGAAAAAAGGTAGGAAAACTTGGTCAAGCGATCTACCACCACAAAGACACAATCATTACCTTGTTCCTTGGGAAATCCTGTAATGAAATCCATGGATACACTTTCCCATTTGTGCTCTAGAATGGGAATACGCTATAATAGACCAACTGAATGTGTGTGTTCATCCTTGTTTTGTTGACATGTGACACGGTCTCTAATTTGGTGCATGACATCCTCCTTTAGACCTTTCCAAGTGAATCTTTCTCTAATTTTCCTATACGCCTTGAGGAACCCTTAATTCCCTACTAATGATGAGTTATGGAATGCTTGCAACACATTCTTCTAGAACAAGGTTTCGAGAACCAAATAAATACCCCCCTTATAATATATGTTGTCATCCACAATCCTGTACTTTTCATCATGGACCTGTCCATCCATAAACTTACATGCAAACTTACTTTTTGAATATTCTACCAATAGATGTGATTTCCAATCAACTGATATCTCTGACATGGAATATGTTGAGGGTATTCTAGATAAGGCATCTTCTACCACATTTTTTTTTACCTTGAAAAACTCTATGTCAAATTTATAGTCTTGGATATTACTCACCCACTTCTGTTGCCTCTCATTGAGATCCTTCTACTCTAGAAAGTACTTGAGGATGTTATGATCTGTTCTGACCACAAATTTCTCTCCCACCAAGTATTGTCTGAATTTTTCTAGAGCATGCATTATAGCTAGAATATTTGTCATAAATAGTGTATAGTATCTCAGGCCCTCTTAGTTTTCGGCTTTCAAACTCAACATGATGCCTATTCTGCATGAGTACAACTCCAATTCATTCCCTTGATGCATCACACACCAATATGAATTTCTGTGAGAAATATGGTAAAGATAAAATTGGACAAGTGCTCATTACCTTATTCATTTTGTAAAAAGTCAATTGGGATTCATCACTCCATTTGAATGCGCCCTTTTTGGTCAAATCAGTAAATGATGTGCATAGCTAAGAGAAACCTTTAACAAACCTCTTGTAATAGCTGCAAATACCAAGGAGCCCCTTGAGCTCTATAAGTGTTTTGGGTATGGGCCAGTCAATTATGGCTTGGATTTTTTCTTGGTGAAACTGTACCCCTTGTTCCCCAATGATGTGACCCAAGTATAGAAATTTAGTCATCCCAAACTTACATTTGGACTCTTTGTTATAAAAATCTTGTTCTTCCATGATGCTTAGTACCTCATCCACATGCTTGAGATGATATTCCCACGTCTTATTGTACATCAACAAATCATCAAAGAAAACTGGTAGGAATTTCCTTAATTGTTTGTTGAATATATGGTTCATGCATGATTGAAAGGTGGATGGTGCATTGGTCAAACCAAAAGGCATGACCAAGAATTCATAATGTCCATAGTGGCATATGAAATATGTCTTGTGTACATATTGTTCCCTTATCCGGATTTGTTGGTATCTAGAGAGAAAATCAATCTTGGTGAAATACATTGCGCCATGTAGCTCATCCAATAGCTCATCTAATCTGGGAATGGGATACCTATTTTTGATGGTTTTCTTATTCAAATACATGTAATCAATACATGTGCATTATAGCATCATTTCTCTTGACCAATACAACTAAAGATGAAAGAGGGATAGAACTTGGTCTAATATGCCCCATGTCCAATAACTCTTTAATATATTTTTCTATTTCATCCTTGAACTCCTTGGGATGCGTGTATGGTGTGGTGATGACTAGTTTGTCTCCTTCCTCCAACTCTATGATGTGCTCAAATCCCCTATTTGGTGGTTTTCCTAGAGGAAGTTTCCCAAAAACCTTCTCATGCTTATCAATTATCCCCTATATGTCATGTGGATAAGATTAGTGATTTCCTTGAGTGTTTTGGGTGACTACTAAACACTGTGCTGCATAAGCCACATCCCTATTCTTGAAAACATCCTCCATGCGCTTTACTGAGACCACCTGGGTGTATTCTCTGTCATTCCCTTCAAGGTTACCCTTTTTCCTTCTTCATAATTGAAGGACATATCCATGGTATTCTAGTTTATAATGATGGGTCATAAGGGTACTAAGCCACTGTACTCCAAGTATTACATTAGTTTCTACAAGATCCATCACATAAAAATCCCGGGTCAAGCTGTACCTACCAAATGTAAGGCTCATCTAGGAATATACCTATCACATGGCATGGTGTGCCCTCCTACTACATCTACCAAAAATCTATCAAACTCTACAGTGGGTAGATGTATCTTGTTAACTAAGGAAGAATCAATGAAATTGTGGGAGGCCCTGTCATCAATGATCACTGTAACCATTTTTCCTTGGAGGAATCATCTTATTCTAAAGGTACTAAACCTTTTCACCCCACTGATGGATGTTATAATGACCTTCTTAATCCTTGGATGCTTGCACATTGTCTCTTATTCACCATCCTCCTATGTATTCTCTTCATCTATTTGAGATACCTCCATATTTTTAAGATGTACAACCTCATCTTCCTCCTCCTCACTATCTAAGAGTACCTCAATCTAGTGTATTTTCCCCTTTCCCATACATCTAATCCCTAGATCCCAAGGCTCTTTATGGGTATAATAGAGTCGATTCCTCCTCAAATCCATTTTGGTGGCTTCATCTAACCTTATTTTTCCTTTATCTGCAAATTTTGACTCCCTTCATCTTGGAACAAGAGGTGGTCTTGGAGTGAACTTATTTTTCTTGGTTGCTCCTGCCAAATATCTGGTCTTCCAGAGTGCATCTTGTAAATTGGTAAGATTAAAATCCTTGAACCACCGATGCAAGGGATTTTTTATCCCCTCAAAAAAATGCACCATTAGCCTATCCTCTGACACATCTAGGACCATCACTGCTATCCTCTAAAATTCCTCTATGTATGCTTCAAATGATCCTATCTGTCTAAGTTGGGTGAGTTCTCTAAAATTTATTTTTGGGCCATCTTGATCAAATATGTCCATGAGTCTCTATGTGAAATCCCTATAGGAAGTGATATGCAGATGCACTAAGGTGGTAATCCCATGGTGCCACCATTCATGGTCCTTTCCCTCTAGGTACAAAGTATCAAATTAATGGAATCTAACTCCATCATGGGGTTTAGTTATAAATATGTATCCAATTTTTGTACCCATGCCTCTACTAAGGAACTGGTTTCTCCATCAAATGGGGGGATCTCCATATTCCCTACTTTTCGCCCCAGGTCATTTTTACCCCTATTGAACTCTCTAGGAATGCCTATATTCTTGATCCCACAATACTCTGATAGTGTGACCTGCCTCCTGAAACTTGCGCTTAAGGATGCATACTCTCTTGCATACTCTTTGAAGTTATCTTCTACCTTAGTATGACCCTAAACATCATATTTTTCTGTATCCAAGAAACTATGTCTATAAGGCCTAGATGTGTCCCTGTTATTCCCTCGTATCCTATTAGTTGCGCCCCCAAATAGGCTTTTCCCTTCAATATGCATTCTATGATTAGATTCCACTTGATACCATTATCCTCCATGAGAACCAATAGCTCCAATGTTCCCTCCATAATGAGGTGCTTCTTTATCATGTATTTTCTTCATGAGTAACTGCACAATCTTGTCTTGTCCTTCTTCTAAGGAGGTATGTATGTTTGACAAGGTTGTTTTCATCTCATTTTTTCCTCTTGAAAAGTTCTCTTGTGACTCTTTCAAGTGATGTTTCGTGTCAAACTATGTCCTTTCAATAGAACACTTCAATTCTTGAACTATATTTTCCACATCAATCCCTTTGTCATTACCATCACTTGTTTCATGTCTCTCCTCCATTTCTAGATTTGTCTCTGGTTCCCCTGCCTTTTTGTCCTTCTTCCTTCTGTTGTAACCTTCCATTAACAACCCTCACATGCTCAAAGGATTTACCCTATGATACCATTGTAATTTTACCAAGTATATCTACCAGGAATGTAGTGGTTTATTGCTTTTCATTTTGTGTTATTTTGACAAATAGTTTGTTGTTTTTTCCTTATTAGTTGCACTAGGATAGTTTTGTATAGTTTTACAACAAGCATATGATAGAAATATAGAAAATAACATATACAAAATGAGATACAATAGAAGTAACACAAGAAATCTCCACAAATACCTCAAATCTATATTTTATTTAAAAATATGGTTGACCTCAGTACAAGATATGGACATATCTGGAATATAGATGGAAGAATAATGTGAGTGGTTGAGAATAACTCCAATATAGAATGATAATAGTGATAATTTACCTCCCCTGGACTCCCAATTGTAGAAATAAGAGAATAAATATCAATTTATTTCCCTTCTATAACCTGAGTGTCTGTTCTAGCTAATTTGCACCCCTCTCTGATTGAAAACCTTCTAGGAAAATCAGTCCTTCTTGTTCTAGCCTCCAAACCCTTGGGAAAGGATGAAAGTCTACATATTTTCTGATGCTAAACTCATAAGATGAGATCCCTCATCTTTAATAAGATATTTTACCCTCCAACTCACTATATCACCAATAACCAATTCATCCTCCTTCAAATGTTCTCCCAGGTACAATAATAAATAAATATGGATGAGAAACCTCTCCAAAATTGATGAGAAATGGTTCCCAAGGGCTAGAAAATAGTCTTGTACTAAGATATACTTTAGATCCCCAATATTCTGACCAAATCGAACTCCACTTCCTTCAATAGTGTGCCCCAAACTCGTAGAAAACCCCCATATCTGCGCCCTTGCTTCACAATCCACTACTGAAATTTTTTTGAACTGAGTAGAACGGTGAGGGTGGAATATTTCACCACCTTGGCCAAGCTTGTATCGGGAACAAAGGAATATTTCACCTCCTTTTTTATCCCTAGGGATTGTTCACTTAAAACCCTCAAAACATCTAAGTTGCAGAGCTCAAGGTGCAAAGTGAGAAATGACAAAAATGAGGAGTGACGCACCCTCCTGTCCTTTTCTACTTCCAGCTTCTAATTTTCACTTAAATTATTTGATTGAATTCAAAGGTCATTTACTTTATTTTATCAACTTATCCAATTAGCTTTTATTTTCCTTTTTATCAAAAGTCACTTTAATAATATAACTTTAACACCTTAGTGACCATTTAGCCTCGTAGTCCCCTTTTTCAATGAGACTATATCCTAGGGGTAACAACTATACTAATAATTATTCAAAAATTCTTATCACTTGGAAGGGGATATTATAGTCTCCCCTTCTAAGAATTTCTTTCCCACAAGCAATTATAAATCTGAATGTTGTAGAGCTTGTTCACCTTCCCAAGTGGCATCCTCTATCGACAATTTTGTCCATTTAATCAGATATTCCTTGATATTCTTGTTCCTCAGATTTTTCTCCCAACCTCCAAGATCTGTTTTGGTATTAAAATCAGTCTTTCTTCCTCATATACTAGAGGTGACTCCTCAATAATTACAATATTTTGTCCCAATTCCCTTTTTAGGCATGATACATGGAATACATTATGAATTTTCCTTCCATGTGGCAACTCTAAGTTATATAAAATTGCCCCCACCTTTCCCATTACCATGTATGGCCCATAAAAGCAGGGTTTTAGCTTCTCTGTGTCATTTTTTTTATGGATTACTACCTGTATGGTTGGAGCCTCAGATAGACTAAGTCCCCCACCTCGAAACTGCACTCCACTTTATGTTTATCTGCATATATTTTTTTTGGGTTTTGGTCCCTTTTCAAATGATCTTTGAGCTCTCTAAGTATGTCTTGGATTTCCTGTATCCACTCCTTAGCCATAGGAACTCTACTATCTCCAAGAAGCATTTCTACAAAAGTGATAGGATCATAACTATATAAGGATATGAAAGGAGACATGCCAATCGACATGTGGTAAGTCGTGTTATAGCAATATTCACCCAAGTGTAACCACTTGAACCATGCTCTTTGTTTCCCTATCACATAGTTCCATAGATATCCTTCCACCCACTCGTTAACTATTTTAGTTTGGCCATTTGTTTGTGGATGATAGATAGTGTGGGGGGTTAACTTTGTACTAACTAGCCGAAATAGCTCCTGCCAAAATGTGCTCATGAATCTATTTTCCCTATCACTCACAATAGTCTTCAAAAGCCCATGCAACCTGAAGACTTCCCTAAAGAATAAATCTTCCACTTGAGATGCACTATATTATATGGATGTGGAAAAAAAGTTAGCAAACTTGGTCAAGCGATCTACCACCACAAAGATGCAATCCTTACCTTGTTCCTTGGGAAATCCTATAATGAAATCCATGGATACACTTTCCCATTTCTCCTCTGGAATGGGAATACGCTATAATAGACCTATTGGATGTGTGTGTTCATCCTTGTTTTGCTGAAATGTGACACACTCCATGATGTGGTGCATGACATCCTCCTTGAGACTTTTCCAAGTGAATATTTCTATAATATTCCTATATGCCATGAGGAACCCTTGATTCCATGCTAATGGTGAGTTATGGAATTCTCACCTTCTTCTTGAACAACGATTCAGGAACCAAATAAATCCCCCCCTTATAATATATGATATCATCCACAATCTTGTACCTATCGTCATGGACCTGTCCATCTATCAACTTACATGCAAACTTACTTTTTGAATATTCTACCAATAGATGTGATTTCCAATCAACTGATATCTCTGACATGGAATATGTTGAGGGTGTTCTAGATAAGGCATCTTCAACCACATTTTTTTTCCCTTGAAAAACTCTATGTTAGAGTTATAGGCTTGGATCTTTCTTACCCACTTCTGTTGCCTCTCTTTGAGATCCTTCTGCTCTAGAAAGTACTTGAGGATGTTATGATTTGTTCTGAACACAAATTTATCTCCCACCAAGTATTGTCTGAATTTGGCTAGAGCATGCATTATAGCTAGAATATTTATCATAAATAGTGTATAGTATCTTAGGCCCTCTTAGTTTTCATCTTTCGAATGAAACATGATGCCTATTCTGCATGATTAAAACTCCAATTCATTCCCCTGATGCATCACACTCTAATATGAATGTCTGTGAGAAATCTAGCAAAGATAAAAATGGACAAGTTCTCATTACCTTATTCATTTTGTAAAAAGTCAATAGGGCTTCACCACTCCACTTGAATGTGCCCTTTTTGGTCAAATCAGCCAATGATGCACATATCTAAGAGAAACCTTTAACAAACTTCTTGTAGTAGCTGTAAATCCCAAGGAACCCCTTGAGCTCTGTAAGTGTTTTGGGTATGGGCCAATCAATTATGGATTGGATTTTTTCCTCGTGAAACTGTACCCCTTGTGCCCCAATGATGTGACCCAAGTATAGAACTTTAGTCATACTAAAATTACAGTTGGACTCTGTGGAATACAATTCTTGTTCTTCCATGATGCTTAAGACCTCATTCACATGCTTGATATGATAGTCCTATGTTTTAATGTATAATAACAAATTATCAAATAAATCTGGTACTAATTTTCTTAATTGTTTGTTGAATATATGGTTCATGCAGAATTGAAAGGTGGATGGCACATTGGTCAACCCAAAAGGCATGACCAAGAATTCATAATGTCCATAGTGGCATCTAAAAGATGCCTTTTGTATATATTATTCCCTTATCGAGATTTGATGGTATCCATAGCGCAAATCAATCTTGGTGAAATACACTATGCCATGTAGCTCATCCAATAGCTCATCTATCCTGGGAATGGGATACCTGTTTTTAATGGTTTTCTTATTCAAATCCCTATAGTCAATACACATGCACATGATACCATCATTTTTCTTGACGAATACAACTGAAGATGAAAGAGGGATAGAACTTGGTCTAATATGCCCCATGTCCAATAACGCTTTTATATAATTTTCTATTTGATTCTTGAACTTCTTGGGATGCCTCTATGGTGTGGTGATGACTAGTTAGGCTCCTTCCTCCAACTCTATGATGTGGTCAAATCCCCTATTTGGTGGTTGTCCTAGGGGAATTTTCCGAGAAACCTTCCCATGCTTATCAATTATCCCATGTATGTCATGTGGATAATATTGGTGCTTTCCTTGAGTGTTTTGGGTTACTACTAAACACTATGTTGCATAATCCATGTCCCCATTCTTGAAAACATCCTCCATGTGCTTTGCTGAGACCACCCTGGGTGTGTTGTCTGTCATTCCCTTCAAGGTTACCCTTTTTCCTTCTTCATAATTGAAGGACATCTCCATGGTATTGTAGTTGGTAGTGATGGATCCCAAGGGTACTAATCCATTGTACTCTAAGTATTACATTAGTGTCTAGAATATCCATCACATAAAAATCCTTAGTCAAACTGTACCTACCCAATGAAAGGCTCATATGGGGAATATACCTATCACATGGCTTGGTGTGACCTCCTTCTACCTCCACCAAAAATCCCTCAAACTCTATAGTGGGTATATTTATCTTGTTCACTAAGGCAAAATCAATGAAGTTATGGGATGCCTCACCATCAATGATCACAGTAACGATTTGTCCTTGGAGGAATCTTGTTATTCTAAAGGTACTAAACCTTTTCACCCCACCGATGGATGCTATAGCGACCTTCTTAATCCTTGCCAGCTTGCGCACTGTCTCTTATTGACCATCCTCATGTGTATTCTCTTCATCTGTTTGGGATACCTCCATATTTTGAATATGTCCAACCTCATCTTCCTCCTCCTCACTATCTAAAGAGTACCTCAATGTAGTGTATTTTCCGCTTTCCTATACATATGTGCCCTAGCTCCCAAGGATCTTTACAAGTATAATAGAGTTCATTCCTCCTCAAATCTCTTCTAGTGGCTTCATCTAACCTTATTTTTCCTTTATCTGCGAATTTTGACTCCCTTCATCTGGGAACAAGAGGTGGTCTTGGAGTGAAATTGTTTTTCTGGGTTGCTCCTGCCAAATCCTTTGTCTTCCAGATTGCATCTTGTAAATTGGTAGGATTAAAATCCTTGACCCATCGATGCAAGGGCTCTGTTATCCCCTCAAAAAAAGGCACCATTAGCCTATCCTCTTACACATCTGGAACCATCACTACTATCCTCTGAAATTCCTCTATCTATGCTTCAACTAATCCTATATGTATAAGTTGGGTGAGTTCTCTAAAACGAAATTTTGGGTAATTCTGATCAAATATGTCCCTGAGTCTCTGTGTGAAATCCATATAAAGTGAAACATGCCTAACACATCCATATAAGAACACTTGTAAAAGAAACCATAATAGAAAATAACCAACTACTCATAATAGTATTTAAACATGATGCACTCAGGAATTCTCATGCACAACAATTAATCAATAAATAGGAAAATAACATAGAGATTAAACACTTATCTTTAATCAACAATGATGCAACCAACTGTAGAGGACACACGCTCCTCCCAACCATAGGTCTATTTCTCCAGATCTCGACAGCAGATCACCGCCGAGATGGGGCTATATATCCAAAAAAGAGGGTATCCCTCATAGTCAAAGCTCTTCCCAAGGCATCTAGCCTTCCTGCAACTATCTCAATCAACTCATTTCTCTTCCCCACAATCTGCACAACTCAAACAACCCGACTCTCCCTTCTTTTAAGAATCCTCCCTTACCTCGGTCAACTATCTAAATGCAATATCCCATATTTTCCCATATGAATCCTCTTTATCAAGATTGCTTGACTAAAATTCCCCCCAAGGAGGATTGAACTCAACTCCCATGCTCACAATAACTTTCGTAAAGTGAATTCTCTCACCCCTCTCTTACAGGTGTTCAATGATTGGATTTGGATACACTCCAGAGGAAATAGAAGGTTCATAACACAAGGTAATTTCTAAAACAAGGTGGGTTGATATTAATACCCATGAGTTTTCTCTTCTTAGACCCTTTGGACCCTTCTGTCTCTTGTGGATACTCAACCCCTCGTTACTCTATCCATGTCCACCTATAGTTGGTGTTATCTTTTATTTATCATAATGATTTACAAAGTTTACCTATACATTGCTTGGCCCATGTCCATATGTCTTTAATAAAATATATACATCATTAAGATGGGGGTAAAACAAGGATGTTACAACAACCATAGGTTGGAGGAAGTTCCTTCATACAAATATCTCAAAATTGATAGTCATCACAAGCTCAATTGGAACTATAGTGTTGAGAAAAGGATAAATGGAGGGTGGAAAGCTTATTATGGGCTTGAAAACAAGTGTAAACTAGTGGACCTTTGGTTATGGGAGAAGAAAAATCTCCTCTTCGATACTCTGATCACTCATGTTATCTTATATGTATGTGAAGTTTGGGGATGCAATATCTCTAGAGAATCCTAGAGAAAGATAGAGTAGATCTAAAATAACTTTATCACTTATAATCTCAAAATTAAAGGAAATAGAAATACACCCTATCTTATCCTCCTTTTAGAAGAGAGTCTTTCTCCGATTGAGAGGACGACCATGATTAGATACTTAATGTATAGGAACAAGATAAACAATATGGATGACAAGAAGTTCCCCAAAATTGCTTCAAACTCTAGCCAAAACCACCAGTGATTGAAGGGAGGATAACATAAAGATGCCAAGTCTTGGCTAAATCATTGGGAGATATAGGAAGATGTATTATGTAGAATACCGATAATATTAAAAATATTATTACATATAAATTTAAGGAGAAACTCTGGTGTGCTAAATAATTAGAGGATAAAAGGAAATTAAGATACTACAAGGAGGTGGTGAAACCTAATCTAGAAGATCAAAAGTATCTCTCAGTTTTGACTAGTGCAAAGTAGAAAATCAACATTAGTAAAATTCAAACCAACTCCCGCAAGATGCATAGCCAAACTAGGCATTAGACAATTCTCAAAACACCGTCGCATGAAAGAATCTGTCATCATCTTTGTAACATTGAAAAGGTTGAAGATGAAAAACTCGTTCTCCTATAATGTCTTGCATATACTCAAATTAGATCACAATTTCAAAATATTTCTAACAATACTAATCTTCTAAATCATCAAAACTATGGTGATCTTGAAATGCTTCTGTTAATACCTTTTGAGCACATAAATACAATTCTATAGAAATCTAAGTAATATCTTACCTTTCTTAAAATCCAATAAACCAATTATGATCAAGTAAATGTTAATCATCATCATCATATATTATACTTATTAATTTATAATATATACTTATTTGTATTTTTTTAATTCTCATACTAATTTTTTTAAATAAAATGTTAAGATTTTTCTAATATTTTAATTTAAAAATAAAAAAAGTAACACATCTCATTTTTTTTATTTGGATTTCTATTTTTAATAATTTTTTACATATCTTATATAATTTTTTTATATAATATTTAATCGACTAATGCTCTTAATCTAAATATGACCCTAAATATCATATATTTCCTTTTTCTACATTGATTAAGTATATATAAATATTTTTATATAAATAATATCATTTCTAAATTTTAATATTTAACATAAATTTATTATTTTTTAAAATTATTATATTTTTGTTTATTTATAATAATAATAATAATAATAATATATAATTTATTAATATATTATCATAAAATTTCTTTAATGATTTTTTTTTTTTACACTAAAAAATATTACTTTGTTATTATAAGAAATCAAAAATAATATTACATCACTACTATCTCAAAAGATAGAAAGTGTGACGTTTAATTTACTTAACATAGTTTGATGAGAAGCATGTATATAGTTAACGGGTATATAGTTTTCAATGTCAAATATATTAGTGCGCATACCAAATTGTTTAAAGTTTGATGCCTTCGGATATTCGTAAGGTTTTTTTTTAAAACAAGTTCGAAAAGATTGTGATGGGAAGATATATATCCCACGGTTGTTGGTATAAATGCATCTTCCATGAATGAAGACATTGGAAGTTAGCAAATCGAAAGAAAAGAAGTAGCAAAATGGGAAAGTACAAATCACGGTTTCGTCAAACTCCATTGTCCGCCAAATTTAGTAGAAAACATGTGTCATATAAAACTCCACAGTCAAAAAGAAAGATCTGAGGAAAGATGGTATGGATTAGAAAAGACCTTGTTTTTTTGGTATTTTTTTTACAATTCGATGATATAAATCTGTATAAAATCACTATTTAAAATTCATTTTTGAATGTAGAAATGAATTCAGTATATTAAATGTGGAAATAAACTAGAAGAGTAAAGAAAACTGGTAAAAAATTCTTCGATAAAGAAAAAATCACAGTATTCAGAAAATCTAACATCTTCAAACCTGTGAGTTGTCCGGTAACTTTTTTTCACCCAAATATTCTAAAAATTATAAAATAAAGCATAACCTTCCTATCTGATTTAAAAAAGAAGTTATTTATTTATTTATAAAAATTTTAAATTCAAAACATAATGTTAAAGCTCATTAGACAAATATGAAAGTTTAGGGAAGTTTACATTTACATGAAAACTAACAAAGATACATGGGAAAGAAATTTATATTTTAAAAAGAATTTGAAAATGTAAATAATGTGACAAATTTATTAAAAAAAAATATTTTAAAACATAACTTTTAAATAATATATATGATTTTAAAATGAAAGTAGAGTAATGACTTAAAGTTTTTTTTTAATTAACTTTTAATTAAATTAA
>JASDQU010371430.1:34303-58933 GCA_032191745.1 Picea mariana | reverse complement strand
GTTGAGGGGGCATCTCATTCGTTGTCCACATCCATTTCCAGAGAGATGCGGTGGTCCAAGAACTCCAGGTGGAATTGCACATCATGAACCTTGCTATGCAACTCGAATACCAATTGTTGAAGGTTGGTCATGGATTCAAAAATTCATAGGGAATCCTCCTCTTTTGAAGTTTTTCGCTTGTCCATGTAAGCCACTTTAGATGGGCAATTTTCTTCAGGCTCTGAAGATGTAGCTGTCTAAGTGCATTGGGATTGACCATAGTGAGAGATTTCCTGTGGACTTTCAAAAGAGGTCCATCTCGGAAAGGATTTGGGGGCATAACCCAAGGATCACCCTCAATTTTGCATTTCCACCTATAAGAGATGTGACCATTGTCTTGCGGGTGTATTGAACTGTGTGATGGATATTTGGATTTTTTCCTATTGCTGTGTGAAATTTCACTACCTGTGACTGATGAAAGAGGCCTACCTACTGTAAAGTATTCTCCTATATGCCTCTTCAAGTAACCACATTTCCAAATCATGGTGAGTTCATAGATGGAGAGCTTCCAAATATGAGTGGCATTGATCCAACATTCTCCCTTTCCACTGTAATGCATCCAGAGGAAGAACTAGACAAAATGACTATTCCCCTCGATGTTGAGTGACCTTAATTCCCCTTACATAAGCGAATTCATGGTTGTCAATGGCGTATTAAACGAATCGTATTTGGAGTTAATGACACCAACCATCCTCGTACTAACCAACAACATGCCTCTGTGGAAAGAACTAACTAAGTGTTGTGGGCTTTGAATGCTCTTAACTAGCAGCCACATGAAGACATCCTCCACAACACGAGTGTGTGAAACGATGTGAAAATTGCAGACAATCTACATGCATGGTGAAATGAGATGAACGCTATGGGGTGTCACCCCATCCAAGGTTTTTCATTTAAATATTTATATATATAACTAATATGGGTTTTTGTTAAGAATTTAAACTCGAAAAAATAATGAAATTTTTAAATATAATAAAAAGTNNTAAAAAAAAAAAAAAAAAATTACTTTTTGACTTTATTTTAATTTAAAAATAATATATCTTTTAATTTAAAAATTAATTTTAATTTAATTAAAAATTAATTTAAAAAAATATTTAGCTCATTACTCTACTTTCATTTTAAAATCATATATATTATTTAAAAGTTATGTTTTAGAATAATTTTTTTTTAATAAATTTGTACATTATTTACATTCTCAAATTCTTTTTAAAATATAAATATATTTCCCATGTATCTTTGTTAGTTTTCATGTAAATTTAAACTTCCCTAAACTTTCATATCTGTCTAACGAGCTTTAACATTATGTTTAGAATTTAAATTTTTAAAAATAAATAAATAACTTCTTTTTTAAATCAAATAGGAAGGTTATGGTTTATTTTATAATTTTTAGAATATTTGGGTGAAAAAAAGTTATCCGACAACTCATAGGCTTGAAGATGTGAGATTCTCTGAATACTATGATTTTTTCTTTATTGAAGATTTTTTCACTAGTTTTCTTTACTCTTCTAGTTTATTTCTACATTCAATATACTGAGTCCATTTTTACATTCAAAAATGAATTTTAAATAGTGATTTTATACAGATTTATATCATCAAATTGCAAAAAAAAAACAAAAAAAACAAGGTCTTTTCTAATCCATACCATCTTTCCTCAGATCTTTCGTTTTGACTACGGAGTTTTATATGACACATGTTTTCCACTAAGTTTGGCGGAGAATGGAGTTTGACGAAACCGTGATTTGTACTTTCCCATTTTGCTACTTCTTTTCTTTCGATTTGCTAACTTCCAATGTCTTCATTCATGGGAGATGCATTTATACCAACAGTTGTGGAATACATATCTTCCCATCACAATCTTTTCGAACTTGTTTTAAAAAAAACCCTTACGAGTATTCAGAGGCATCAAACTTTAAACAATTTGTTATGCGCACTGATATGTTTGACATTGAAGACTATATACCCATTGACTATATACATGCTTCTCATCGAACTATGTTAAATAAACTAAACGTCACACTTTCCATCTTTTGAGATAGTAGTGATGTAATATTATTTTTGATTTCTTATAATAACAAAGTAATGTTTTTTTAGTGTGAAAAAAAAATCATTGAAGAAATTTTATGATAATTTATTAATAAGTTATATATTATTATTATTATAAACAAATAAAAATATAATAGTTTAAAAAAATAATAAATTTATGTTAAATTTTAAAATTTAGAAATGATATTATTTATATAAAAATATTATATAAAATATTTGTATATACTTAAGCAATGTAGAAAAAGGAGATATATGATATTTAGGATCATATTTAGATTAAGAGCATTAGTCGATTAAATATTATATAAAAAATTATATAAGATATGTAAAAAATTATTAAAAATAGAAATTCAAATAAAAAAAATGAGATGTGTAACTTTTTTATTTTTAAATTAAAATATTAGAAAAATTTTAACATTTTATTTAAAAAAATTAGTATGAGAATTAAAAAAATACAAATAAGTATATATTATAAATTAATAAGTATAATATATGATGATGATGATTAACATTCACTTGATCATAATTGGTTTATTGGATTTTAAGAAAGGTAACATATTACTTAGATTTCTATAGAATTGTATTTATGTGCTCAAAAAGTATTAAGAGAAGCACTCCAAGATTGTCATAGTTTTGATGATTTAGAAGATTAGTAATGTGAGAGATATTTTGAAATTGTGATCTAATTTGAGTATATGCAAGACATTATAGGAGAACGAGTTTTTCATCTTCAACCTTCTCAATATTACAAAGATGATGACAAATTCTTTCATGTGACGGTGTTTTGAGAATTGTCTAATGCCTAGTTTGGCTATGCATCTTGTGGGAGTTGGTTCAAATTTTACCAATGTTGATTTTCTACTTTGCGCTAGTCAAAACTGAGAGATACTTTTGATCTTCTAGATTAGGTTTCACGACCTCCTTGTAGTATCTTAATTTCTTTTTATCCTCTAATTCTTTAGCACACCAGAGTTTCTCCTTAAATTTATATGTAATAATATTTTTAATATTATCGGTATTCTACATAATAACATCTTCCTATATCTCCCAATGATTTAGCCAAGACTTGGCATCTTTATATTATCCTCCCTTCAATCACTGGTGGTTTTGGCTAGAGTTTGAAGCAATTTTGGGGAACCTCTTGTCATCCATATTGTTTATCTTGTTCCTATACATTAAGTATCTAATCATGGTCGTGCTGTCAATCGGGGAAAGACTCTCTTCTAAAAGGAGGATAAGATAGGGTGTATTTCTATTTCCTTTAATTTTGAGATTATAAGTGATAAAGTTATTTTAGATCTACTCTATCTTTCTCTAGGATTCTCTAGAGATATTGCATCCCCAAACTTCACATACATATAACATAACATGAGTGATCAAAGTATCATAGAGGATATTTTTCTTATCCCATAACCAAAGGTCCACTAGTTTACACTTTTTTTCAAGCCCATAATAAGATTTCCACCCTCCATTTATCCTTTTCTCAACACTATAGTTCCAATTGAGCTTGTGATGACTATCAATTCTGAGATATTTGTATGAAGAAAATTCCTCCAACCTATGGTTGTTGTAACATCCTTGTTTTACCCCCATCTTAATGATGTATATATTTTATTAAAGACATATGGACATGGGCCATGCAATGTATAGGTAAACTTTGTAAATCATTATGATAAATAAAAGATAACGCCAACTATAGGTGGACATGGATAGAGTAAGGAGGGGTTGAGTATCCACAAGAGACGGAAGGGTCCAAAGGGTCTAAGAAGATAAAACTCATGGCTACGAATATCAACCCACCTTGTTTTAGAAATTACCTTGTGTTATGAACCTTCTATTTCCTCTGGAGTGTATCCAAATCCAATCATTGAACACCTGTAAGAGGGGGGTGAGAGAAGTCACTTTACGAAAGTTATTTTAAGCATGGGAGTTGAGTTCAATCCTCCTTGGGGGGGATTTTAGTCAAGAAATCTTGAAAAAGAGGATCCATATGCGAAAATATGGGATATTTCATTTAGACAGTCGACCGAGGTAAGGGAGGAGTCTTAAAAGAAGGGAGAGTCAGGTTGTTTGAAAGGAGACCACAAGTTTGGTGTCGTGTGAGATTACATAGAGGTATCTGAGAATGTGAGTTCTTATAGCAATGTAGGAGCATGGAGTGAAAATTTTGAAAAGGTAGGTTGTTAGGTTTGAGTGGTGAACTCTCTGAGTGAGAGGAAGTTTCCTTGAGGGAGGTAAGTTGTATGCTTACAATCTTTCCTACAAACTGGCATCCATGGTATCCCCAGTCGTGAGATTCTTATCTGACCAGGTGCACTAGAGCCTGGAGGGAAGAGGGATGACCTGAGGGACTATGAGTAGTGAAGGGGGATCTCATTCCTTGGGTTGTGCAGGTTGTGGGGAAGAGAAATGAGTGGATTGAGATAGTTGCAGGAAGGCTAGATGCCTTGGGAAGAGATTTGACTATGAGGGATACCCTCTCTTTTGGATATATAGCCCCATCTCGGTGGTGATCTGATGCTGAGATCTGGAGCAACAGACCTATGGTTGGGAGGAGATTTTGTCCTCTACAGTTGGTTGCATCATTGTTGATTAAAGATAAGTGTTTAATCTCTATGTTATCTTCTTATTTATTGATTAATTGTTGTGCATGAGAATTCCTGAGTGCGACATGTTTAAATACTATTATGAGTAGTTGGTTATTTTCTATTATGGTTTATTTTACAAGTGTTGTTATATGGATATGTTAGGCATGTTTCACTTTATATGGATTTTACACAGAGACTCAGGGACATATTTGATCCAAATGACCCAAAAATTCATTTTAGAGAACTCACCTAACTTATACATATAGGATCAGTTGAAGCATACATAGAGGAATTTCAGAGGATAGTAGTGATGGTTCCAGATGTGTCAGAGGATAGGCTAATGGTGCCTTTTTTTGAGGGGATAACATAGCCCTTGCATCGGTGGGTCAAGGATTTTAATCCTACCAATTTACAAGATGCGATCTGGAAGACCAGGGATTTGGTAGGAGCAACCCAGAAAAACAAGTTCACTCCAATACCACCTCTTGTTCCAAGATGAAGGGAGTCAAAATTCACAGATAAAGGAAAAAGAAGGTTAGATGAAGCCACCAGAAGGGATTTGAGGAGGAATGAACTCTATTATACCTGTAAATATCCTTGGGAGCTAGGGCACATATGTATAGGAAAGAGAAAAATACACTACATTGAGGTACTCTTAGATAGTGAGGAGGAGGAAGATGAGGTTGGACATATTCAAAATATGGAGGTATCCCAAATAGATGAAGAGAAAACACAGGAGGATGGTGAATAAGAGACAGTGCGCAAGCTGCCAAGGATTAAGAAGGTCGCTTTAGCATCCATCAGTGGGGTGAAAAGGTTTAGTACCTTTAGAATAACATGATTCCTCCAAGGAAAAATGGTTACTGTGATCATTGATGGTGAGGCATCCCATAATTTCAATGATTCTTCCTTAGTGAACAAGATAAATCTACCCACTGTAGAGTTTGAGGGATTTTTTGTAGTGCACCTTTTCGGATACAATGGCTTAATCTCTCTTAAAAGAAAACTATAACACCACTTGGTACATAACTCATACAGGCATTATATAATCCACATGCGTTTAAGCCAAGAAATACATTTAAGATCATAGTAAACATATTATTTTCTACTATAATTAACAATCAATAGTGTTTAATATTAATTCATATACACAGCGGAATTCATGATAACATAAGTAGCACAATCATCCAGAACATGATTAAAGCATAAACATGTACTTATCTTTGAAACAGTGGCAGTTTTCCACCAACCAAATGCAGGCCTTCCACGAACCTCCCAGCCTTAGACCACACTGCTCATCAAGCTCAGCAGTGGGTCACCCCCAAGCTAGGACTAAGCTCCAACCTGAGACAAGGAATCCTAGGCTTGGCTGAGGTTACAGGGAAAAACAACACACAACCACAGAAAGGGATTCTCTCCCAGGAACCACCCACAAACCCTCATTCCCCACATGCCTGTTCCACCCCAGGAGTATACACCTTCTCTGTCACCTTGACAGTCCTTCGGCTGCTAACCTCCCTTACCTTGGGTTACAGCAATAGACCAGACCAAAAGTCTCTGGGCTCTGTGGCAGCTACAGGGTTCATTCCAAGAGTCCTCTCCTTCCTTTGTGCACTCTCTCACCTAGAGAGAGACGCTCACAGGCCAAACCACCTATTCATCCAACCTCAAACACCTCTCTCGCCTGGAGAGAGTGTTTCACAACTGGTCACAATCCATACGCAGTCCTGCACTGCGCAATTGCAATTACCCATGGAAATACAGACACTGACTTCCTCAAAACGAGTTCAGAAATGGAAAAATGGTCTCATGGTCATGGCTTCAGGACAAAGGCTTCACGCACAAGTTCCATTTCGAATAGAGGATGCACATGGATTCCTAGACACCACACAGGATTTTTGGTTCAGAACAGAGGTGAAACTAGCTCTTTCAGAATCGATCACATGCTTCTGGTTTAGTACGAAGGTATACACGGGTTTTCTCAGAGCCAGACATAGACTTTTCGGATCACAGGGACGCACGAAGGTTCTCTGCAGAACTCAGGTCAGTCGTAATGCTCAGAGCCCGTACACGCTCAGGTAGTTCGATCGAATGGAAGAATGAACCCCCCTCACGGTCCACCCCGACCATTTTATTCACATGCACCAGGGTTGAAACTTGTCACCCATGGAACTGCATGCATTCTACCAACACACGTTCCTCCCACCAATTGTAAAATTACATGTCCTTCCAAAAGGACTTAGGATAAAATATATAATGCACATATTCTTTTGGAATAATAATAAAATATTATTCCCAAGCTTAATCCCCCTAGGCTAAACACTTAGCCCCTTTTCCCACCTTCCATCCCCTAATCCCTTGCCCACTCTGTGGAATCTCAGTCCCCCTTCACTTATTCATCGTGGTCGGTCTGCACCTAGCAGTGTTTACAATTTTATTAAATGTTCTGCATACATACAAGTACAAAATCAGGCCCTTGGCATCCAACCCTTAGGCTCTCTGGCCTAACAATCACATAAGCCCACCGTCTTATACAAACTTGGCTCACCAGCCTATAACACATATTTACAATTCATTTCATACATCATATTTACAACCGGGTTTGGCCTTGGGGACACTACAATCCCCCTCCCCTTATTTCTGCACTGTCCTTAGTGCAACTTACACTGTCTCTGCAAGCCTTTCAAAATTTTCAAAAAGATGTGGGTACGCTGCCCACATAGCATATGCATGATCCCATGTTGTGTCCTCAGGACCGTACCAGGTCCACTGGACCTTTACAAGCTCTATAGCTTGATTCTGGAGCTGTTTTCTTTTCCTGTCCAATATGCACACAGGATGCACTTGCAGGACACCCTCTAGTTCCACCTGAATCACATTCTAATCAATAACATTATTAGCATCAGGTACATATTTCTTAAGCAGTGAAACATGAAACACATTATGTATAGTCATAGATGCAGGTAATGCAAGCTTGTATGAAACTGGCCCAATCCTTTCCAGGATCTCAAATGGCCCACAAAATCTTGCTGGCAACTTGGCGCAACTTCCCAACTTCAGGGAAATCCTATTAGTTTTCACTTTCAGGAAAACATGGTCACCCACTTTGAATTCTCTATGGGTTCTGTTGCTGTCAGCGTAACTTTTCTGCCTATCCTGGGCAACTTTCAGATTTCGTTTAATCCTTATCATTTGGTTTTCCATCTCTTTGAGCAGCTCAGGCCCAATCACTGCTTTGTCAGTTGGGTTATCCCAACTTACTGGTGTGTTGCACTTTCTTCCATAAAGTGCTTCGAATGGGCTCATATTCAATGATGCATGATACCCATTATTGTAGGCGAATTCTACCAAATGCAGATAGTCTTCCCACCTTGATGGTTTATCCATCACATACATTCTTAGTATGTTTTCTATTACCCTGTTCACCCTTTCTGTCTAACCATCAGACTCAGGATGATACATTGTACTAAAGTTTAGATTCGTTCTAAACAGTCCTTTCCAAAAATTTGAGGTGAATTTCAGGTCCCTATCAGACACAATTGTCTTAGGAATTCCGTGCAAGCATGCAACTTCTTTTAAAAAGATATCAACAACATCTACTACTCTGTGAGTGGTTTTCAGTGGAATAAAATGGGCAGCTTTAGTAAGCTTGTCCACCACCACCATGATTGAATCATGCTGCTTGCTTGTTCTGGGAAATCCTGTGATAAAATCCATTGTCATCACTTCCCATTTCCACTCAGGAATGGGTAAAGGCTGCAGCAACGCTGCTGGGTGCCTATGCTCAGCCTTAACTTTTTGGCACTCCATACATATGGCGATGTATTCAATGATTTCCTTCTTCAAACCCGACCAAAAATAATGGCTTTTGACTGCTGCCACAGTCTTCTGATATCCAGGATGTCCAGCATAAGCCATGTTATGCATCTCCTTTATAATTTCCAGCTTCAATTCTCGGACATTGGGTACATACACTCAGTTTTTATACAGAAGTAAGCCATCAGTTCCCAAGGTGTAACTTTCCTTGATCTGTGGTCTCTTAGGCTGTTGTAGCTTTGCTACAAGACCTTTGTACTGCAAATCAACATTTGCAGCTTCTAAAATCCTGTCTTTCATCTCAGTCCTGTACATGTTAATGGCTGTAGCATGTAATTCGTGCACTTTTCTGTTGTGTACATCAGCCACCTTATTTTCTTTCCCTTTGATATGCTTGATATCAAAGTCATATTTGCACAGAAACTCTAGCCATATGATTTTCCTGGCATTTAAAGTCGGCTGATCAAATAAATACTTCAGACTGTTATGGTCTGTTCTCAACTCAAATCGTTTGACCATGAGGTAATGTCTCCATTTCCTCAAGGCACGGACAATTGCTGCTAGCTCTAAATCGTGAGTGGCATAATTCCTTTCATGTTCTTTCAACTTTTGGGACTCATAACAAATTACAAATCCCTCTTGGCTGAGAACTCCTCCCAACCCCTCCTTACATGCATCGGTGCACACTACGTAATCCTTATTTGGATCTGCAATCTTTAGGATTGGAGCACTAGTTAGTAGTTGCTTCAATCGCTAGAAACTACTCTCACACTCTTCAGTCCACTGAAACTTCTTCTCCTTCCTTTGCAAGGAAGTGATAGGATGAGCTATCTTTGAGAATCCAGCTATAAACCTTCTGTAGTAGCCTGCCAGACCCATAAAATATCTAACTTCTACCACATTCCTTGGCGCTGACCATTCTCGAATGGCCTCAACCTTTTCAGGATCCACAATGATCCCTTCCTTTGATATAATGTGTCCCAAATAATGAATCTGCCTTTGATAAAATGAGCACTTGCTCAGTTTTGTGTACAACTGGTGTTCTCTCAACACCTGCAGCACCATTCTTAGGTGTTTCTCATGTTCTTCCTCTTTCCTGGAATACACCAAGATATCGTCCAGGAAGACTATGACAAACTTGTCCAAATAATCTCTGAACACTCCATTCATTAAGCACATGAAAATAATAGGTGCATTTGTCAGTCCAAACGGCACAACTATAAATTCATAGTGTCCGTACCTTGTTCTAAAGGAGGTCTTGCTAATGTCCTCATCATTTATTCTCACTTGGTGATACCCAGATCTGAGATCTATTTTTGAAAATATTTTCGCATCCTTCAACTGATTAAAAAGATCATCGATCCTTGGCAGAGGATACTTGTTCTTGATAGTGACCTTATTCAACTGCCAAAGATCAATGCACAGTATCAACATCCCATATTTCTTCTTCACGAATAGGACCGGGGCACCCCACGGTGACACACTGGGGTGAATGTATCCCTTATTTAGTATCTCTTCGAGCTGCAATTGCAACTCTTTCAGCTCTGGCGTACTCATTCTATAAGGAGCCTTCGAAACTGGAGCTGCTCCAGGCATCAAATTTATAGAAAAATCGATGTCCCTCTTCGGAGGTAGTCCAGGTACCTCCTGAAATATGTCATTAAACTCTTTGAGTACCTCGTGGTCTTCCAGATTTGAGACTATATCTCGGGATGCTTCTTCCACACGTGCTGCAAATAACTGACAACCTTTCCTGTAACACTTATTCAGCTGCATGGCTGAGATTTCTCTAATAGCCACGGCTCTGGGAATTCCTTGGACTGTTACTTGATTTCCGTCTTTGTCCAGACATGTAAATTTCTTGTTACGACAATCCAGAAGAGCATGGTGCTAGTCGAACCAGTCCATCCCAATTAAGCAATCGTATGAGCCTAAAGGCAGAATGTTCAATTCAACCTTAGTGCTCATTCCTTTCATGTCTATTGAACGGGACTTAACCAATTCAGTGACCTTTCTTTTGGTTCCTATGGCCAACTTCACTATCCAAGACTTTTCATGTTTGCTTCTTGTTAAATGCAAACTTTCCACCACTCTAGGATCTATATAACTATGTCTAGCCCCTGAATCAATTAAAATAACAAGTGGTCAAATGTTGATCATACCTTCCACTTCAATCATGTGTGATTGAAATTCTGCTTGTTTGTTGTCCAGGGATGCATAGATCCTCGACATTCTGCTACCCATATCCTCCACTGTTTCATCTTGTTGAATAGTATGGACAGTTCTCGCTTTATCTTTTCTGTGGGGGCAGTCTCTGTACCTATGATTCCCTTTAAAACCCCAAAACTCCATAGGTGGAGGCCTTGACATCTTCTCACACCCTTCAACTTTCCTAGGCTCTCTAAAAGATGACTGTCCCCAAGGACTGTTCTTGAAAAAGGGAGGCATGTTTCCCTTCTACCTCTATTCTTTCTTAAACCTCTTCTGGTCATCCCAAGCCTTTTGAAAGGTAGGATTTTCTCTTTGTTGTTTGTATAAGCATTTCTCTCTTCTTATGGTTTCTTCCATGGTCTTAGGATCTTCATATTGAATCTTGACACCAATGGAAGGTGGCATTCCACTCAGATACCTCTGAATTTTGACAGCCTTGTATTTGATGAATGAAGCATACTTCAGTAGTTCCAGAAAACTTCGTTCATACTCATCAATGGACATGCTGCCCAACTTGAGTTTGAAGAACTCCTTCATCTTTCTATCATAGTATCTTTTGGCCAGGTATTTCTTCTCAAAATACCTGTTAAATTCCTTCCAAGTGACCTCTTTCTCTCTGATGTGTTGCACCTGCACAAACTGATCCCACCACATGGATTCTTTTCCTTTTAGTTGATACATTGCAATTCTTCCTTCTGCATGGGCGAAATAATTCTGCAGTTGGAAATATTTCCTCATGCCAAGCAACCATGTCTCGGCATATTCCTCCTTCTTATATTCTCCATTGAATGTTGGAGGCATAATCTTGTTCATCTCCCCTTTCAATTCATCCTTTCCAGATTTTCAGCGCTTTCTGGTAGGGGACGGGCTTGAACTACTGTGTGATTCCTTACCAGAATGCTTCGGGGAGAGACGGTAATGTCTACTACAACTCCTCAATCTTCTTCTTCTCTCAGGGGTTCCGACACTTCTTGATCTGCTTGTGTCACTCTCTTTTTCCAATTTCTTTTCTATTCTTTCCAGTCTCTTCAACATTTTTAAGTTGAATTCACCCTGTTGATCCCTGATTTTCATGAGATTTCGGCTATTAGCTTGGTGAGCCTGGGCATCTTTATACAACTTTTCAATGATTTTCATCATATTTCCCTCTTTATCTATCTCTTTTCCTTGCCCATTAGAGTTTGTTCCTTCGACTCCTAGGTTGACATCCTTTCCTTCTCTTTCGTCTTCTGTTTCAGAGGCAATCTGCACCTCTTCCAATTCCATACTCATCGTCAGTTTTCGGCTGTCCTGACACTCGTTGAACTCTGCACACATGACGTGTAGCCAACCGAAGTTTGTAAGGCCCTTAAACCTTCAAGAAAACTTACAACATTCATAAGCCAACGTAAACAAGAAAAAACATTTTGACTTCACAAAGTTTTCTGAGCTATGTCTGGCTCTGCAAATTCCAGGACTTCGGAACTTCAAAATCTTAGTCCATGAAGATCCAACAGTTAAATATTCATAACCAAGTCACCCTTTCGAAACTCACGATCTCGCGAGTTTGTGAGTCGAAGACCCTTGACTCATTTCCTCCAAACACTGATACCCGAGATGCAATACGGGTATGGCTCCCTCCTCATTAGCGCCTGCTACACATGAACGTAGACTAGGGCTAAGTGCTAGCACTTCTCGCTACTCGCACCTTCGTGAGTTGTGGCATCCAACCCTGGCACCTTCCTTTCACGAAACCTTGAGAAGCGATGTTGACTTTTCTCCTCTTGTTCTCGGTACTCGCGACATCCTGAGTTTCAATGTCAAGCTCCTATGCTCTTATCTCGTGAATCCTCGAGACGTGAGAAGTCAACGGAGTGTTGAATCCCTTCTATAGGAGATGTGTGTTTGCCTATCTATCATGTGGGCCCCACCTTATGGCTCTGCCACATGTCCACACGAGCCTCGTCTCTCGGCACTTCGCAACTTCTGTAGTCGAAAGTGACCCCTCTCAACCTCTGAACCCCCGAATGCGCGATAGGTGATGGGGTTCCTAATCCAACAGTCCTCCATTGACCTGGATCCAACGGTTGTCCTCGCTCCTCGCAATTTCACAACTTCGCGACTTGGAGCATCCAACTCTTGGGCCCTCGCCCTGCGAACCTTCGATTTCACGAGATCCCTTGATCTCTACCACCTATCCTCCTTAGATGGATGGTCCTGATTCTCTCACGACTTCACCACTCGCAAAGCCGAAGGACTTCCCTTCTGACCCCCGATGCCTGAATCCCCGATATGGGCAATCTCGCGACACGTGTCCTCTCTCAGACGAACAACTCAGATTTCCTTGGGACTTCGCTATTCGCGACTTTTGCTCTGTTGCTCTATGCGTGAGGGTTTAAACCTCATGTAGCTCCTGATAGATCCAACGGTTGTTGGCTGTTTAGACCAAGATCTGACGGCTTAGACCATTTCTCTTGTGCATTTCAAAATGAATTTTAATCCCTGCGGACATTTTCCAGGTCCGAAGGTCACGAGCGTTCACCTTCCCTTCCGAACCGATCCTAAGGTTCTAATGCTATTGGTGTGGAGACCTATCTCCCCGTGGCCATAGACCACACCAGCTGCGGTTTCACATGCCACTAAACCTCCTGAGCTTAAAAACCTATCAAGTAACTCCTTGACACTTCGGAGCAAACCAGAGTTTGAAATTGGCCTTCTAGACCCAATTTCCCTTGCACTCTTGGTCCAAAGACCACTCCACTGGCCCATCTAGGCTTAGTGTCGAAACTTTGTCTCTGATACCAAACTATAGCGCACCTTTTCGGCTACCCTGGCTTAATCGCTCTTAAAAAAAAACTATAACACCACTTGGTACATAACTCATACATGCATTATATAATCCACATGCGTTTAAGCCAAGAAATACATTTAAGCTCAGAGTAAACATATTATTTTCTGCTATAATTAACAATCAATAACGTTTAATATTAATTCATATACACAGTGGAATTCATGATAACATAAGCAACACAGTCATGCAGAACATGATTAAAGCATAAACAGGTACTTATCTTTGAAACAGTGGCAGTTTTCCACCAACCAAATGCAGGCCTTCCACGAACCTCCCAGCCTTAGACCGCACTGCTCGTCAAGGTCAGCAGTGGGTCACCCCCGAACTGGGACTAAGCTCCACCCCGAGACAAAGAATCCTAGGCTAGGCTGAGGTTATAGGGAAAAACAACACACAACCACAGGAAGGGATTCTCTCCCAAGAACCACCCACACTCACTACCCACAGACCCTCATTCCCCACATGCTTGTTCCACCCCAGGAGTATACACCTTCTCTGTCACCTATACAATCTTTCGGCTACTACCCTCCCTTTCCTTGGGTTACAGCAACAGACCAGACCGAAAGTCTCTGGGATCTGTGGTAGCTACAGGGTTCATTCCAAGAGCCCTCTCCTTCCTCTGCACACTCTCTCACCTAGAGAGAGTCTCTGATAGGCCAAGCCACCTGTTCATCCAACCTCAAACACCCCTCTACCCTGGAGAGAGTGTTTCACAACCGGTCACAAGCCATACGCAGTCCCGCACTACGTGGTTGCAATTACCCACGGAAATACAAACACCGGCTTCCTCAAAACGAGTTCAAAAATGGCAAAATGGTCTCACGGTCACGACTTTAGGACAGAGGCTTCATGCACAAGTTCCATTTTGAACAGAGGATGCACACGAATTTCCAGAAACCACACAGGCTTTTCGGTTCAGAACAGAGGTGAAACCAACTCTTTCAGAATCGATCACAGGCTACTGGTTCAGTACGAAGGTATACACGGGTTTTCTCAGAGCCAGACACAGAATTTTCGGATCATAGGGACGCATGAAGGTTCTCTGCAGAACTCGGGTCAGTCGTACTGCTCAGAGCCCATACACGCTCAGGAAGTTGGATCGAATGGAAGAATGAACCCCCCTCACGGTCCACCCTGGCCATTTTATTCACATGCACCAGGGTTGACACTTGTCACCCATGGAACTGCATGCGTTCCACCAGCACGCGTTCCTCCCACCATTTGGAAAATCACATGTCCTTCCAAAAGGACTTAGGATAAAATATATAATGCACATGTTCTTTTGGAATAATAATAAAATATTATTCCCAGGCTTAAGCCCCCTAGGTTAAACACTTAGCCCCTTTTCCCACCTTCGAACCCCTAATCCCTTGCCCACTTTGTGGAAGCTCAGTCCCCCTTCACTCATTCATCGTGGTCGGTCTGCACCTAGCGGTGTTTACAATTTTATTAAATGTTTTGCATACATACAAGTACAAAATTAGGTGCTTGGCCTCCAACCCTTAGGCTCTCTGGCCTAACAA
Organism: Picea mariana; assembly: GCA_032191745.1. Taxonomy (NCBI): domain Eukaryota; kingdom Viridiplantae; phylum Streptophyta; class Pinopsida; order Pinales; family Pinaceae; genus Picea; species Picea mariana. The sequence continues at coordinate 43,886 of JASDQU010371430.1, read as the reverse complement.
TCACATAAGCCCACCAACTTATACAAACTTGGCTCACCATCTTATAACACATATTTGCAATTCATTTCATACATCAGATTTACAACTGGGTTCAGCCTTGGGGACACTACATTTTTGGTGGAGGTATAAGGAGGTCACACTAGGCCATGTGATAGGTATATTCCCTAGATGATCCTTTCATTGGGTAGGTATAGTTTGACTAAGGATTTTTATGTGATGGATATTCTAGACACTAATGTAATACTTAGAGTAGAGTACAGTGGATTAGTACCCTTGGGACCCATCACTACCAGCTACAATACCATGGAGATGTCCTTCAATTCTGAAGAAGGAAAAAGGGTAACCTTGAAGGGAATGACAGACAATACACCCAGGGTGGTCTCAGCAAAGCACATGGAGGATGTTTTCAGGAATGGGGACATGGATTATGCAACATAGTGTTTAGTAGTAACCCAAAACACTCAAGGAAAGCACCAATATTATCCACATGACATACATGGGATAATTGATAAGCATGGGAAGGTTTCTCGGAAAATTCCCCTAGGACAACCACCAAATAGGGGATTTGACCACATCATAGAGTTGGAGGAAGGAGCCTAACTAGTCATCACCACACCATACAGGAATCCCAAGAAGTTCAAGGATGAAATGGAAAAATATATAAAAGAGTTATTGGACATGGGGCATATTAGACCAAGTTCTATCCCTCTTTCATCTTCAATTGTATTGGTCAAGAAAAATGATGGTATCATGTGCATGTGTATTGACTATAGGGATTTGAATAAGAAAACCATTAAAAACAGGTATCCCATTCCCAATATAGATGAGCTATTGGATGAGCTACATGGCGTAGTGTATTTCACCAAGATTGATTTGCGCTATGAATACCATCAAATCCGGATAAGGGAACAATATATACATAATAAATCTTTTAGATGCCACTATGGACATTATGAATTCTTGGTCATGCCTTTTGGGTTGACTAATGCGCTATCCACCTTTCAATCCTGCATGAACCATATATTCAACAAACAATTAAGAAAATTAGTACCAGATTTCTTTGATGATTTGTTGATATACAATAAAACATGGGACTATCATATCAAGCATGTGAATGAGATACTAAGCATCATGGAAGAACAAGAGTTGTATTCCAAAGAGTCCAAATGTAAGTTTTCTATGACTAAAGTTCTATACTTGGGTCACATCATTGGGGCACAAGGGGTACAGTTTCACGAGTAAAAAATCCAATCCATAATTGATTGACCCATACCCAAAACACTTACAGAGCTCAAGGGGTTCCTTGGGATTTGCAACTACTACAAGAGGTTTGTTAAAGGTTTCTCTTAGTTATGTGCATCATTGACTGATTTGACCAAAATGGGCACGTTCAAGTGGAGTGATGAAGCCCTATTGACTTTTTACAAAATGAATAAGGTAATGAGAACTTGTCCATTTTTATCTTTGCTAGATTTCTCACAGACATTCATATTAGAGTGTGATGCATCAGGGGAATGAATTGGAGTTTTACTCATGTAGAATAGGCATCATGTTTCGTTCGAAAGATGAAAACCAAGAGGGCCTAAGCTACTATACACTATTTATGATAAATATTCTATCTATAATGCATGCTCTAGCCAAATTCAGACAATACTTGGTGGGAGATAAATTTTTGTTCAGAACAAATCATAACATCCTCAAGTACTTTCTAGAGCAGAAGGATCTCAAAGAGAGGCAACAGAAGTGGGTAAGCGAGATCCAAGCCTATAACTCTAACATAGAGTTTTTCAAGGGGAAAAAAAAATGTGGTAGAAGATTCCTTATCTAGAACACCATTAGCATATTCCATGTCAGAGATATCAGTTGATTGGAAATCACATCTATTGGTAGAATATTCAAAAAGTAAGTTTTCATGTAAGTTGATAGATGGACAGGTCCATGATGATAGGTACAAGATTGTGGATGATATCATATATTATAAGGGGGGGATTTATTTGGTTCCTGAATCGTTGTTCAAGAAGAAGGTGAGAATTCCATAACTCATCATTAGCAGGGAATCAAGGGTTCCTCATGGCATATAGGAATATTATAGAAAGATTCACTTGGAAAAGTCTCAAGGAGGATGTCATGCACCACATCATTGAGTGTGTCACATTTCAACAAAACAAGGATGAACACACACATCCAGTAGGTCTATTATAACATATTCCCATTCCAGAGCACAAATGGGAAAGTGTATCCATGGATTTCATTACAGGATTTCCCAAGGAACAGGGTAAGGATTGCGTCTTTGTGGTGGTAGATTGCTTGACCAAGTTTGCTCACTTTTTTTCCATATCCATAGAATATAGTGCATCTCAAGTGGAAGATTTATTCTTCAGGGAAGTCTTCAGGTTGCATGGGCTTCTGAAGACTATTGTGAATGATAGGGACAATAGATTCATGAGAACATTTTGGTAGGATCTATTTCGGCTAGTTAGTACAAAGTTAACCCCCAATGCTATATATCATCCACAAACAAATGGCCAAACTGAAATAGTTAACGAGTGGGTCGAAGGATATCTATGAAACTATGTGATAGGGAAACAAAGAACATGGTTCAAGTGGTTACACTTGGGTGAATATTGCTATAACACCACTTACCACATGTCGATTGGTATGTCTCTTTTCATATCCTTATATAGTTATGATCCTATCACTTTTGTAGAAATGGTTCTTGGAGATAGTAGAGTTCCTATGGCTAAGGAGTGGATACAGGGAATCCAAGACACACTTAGAGAGCTCAAAGATCATTTGAAAAGGGACCAAAACCAAAAAAAATTATATGTAGATAAACATAGAGTGGAGTGCAGTTTCGAGGTGGGGGACTTAGTCTATCTGAGGCTCCAACCATACAGGTAGTAATCCATAAAAAAAATGACACAGAGAAGCTAAAACCCTGCTTTTATGGGCCATACATGGTAAAGGGAAAGGTGGGGGCAATTTCATATAACCTAGAGTTGCCACATGGAAGGAAAATTCATAATGTATTCCATGTATCATGCCTAAAAAGGGAATTGGGACAACATATTGTAACTAATGAAAAGTCACCTCTAGTATATGAGGAAGAACGACTGATTTTAATACCAAAACAGATCTTGGAGGTTGGGAGAAAAATATAAGGAACAAGAATATCAAGGAATATTTGATTAAATGGAAAAAAATGTTGATAGAGGATGCCACTTGGGAAGGTGAACATGTTCTACAACATTCATATTTATAATTCCTTGTGGGAAAGAAATTCTTAGCAGGGGAGACTATAATATCCCCTTCCAAGTGATAGGAATCTTTGAATAATTATTAGTATAGTTGTTCCCACTAGGATATAGTCTCATTGAAAAAGGGGACTAAGAGGCTAAATGGTCACTAAGGTGTTAAAGTTATATTATTAAAGTGACTTTTGATAAAAAGGAAAATAAAAGCTAATTGGCTAAGTTGATAAAATAAAGTAAATGACCTTAGAAGTCAATCAAATAATTTAAGTGAAAATTAGAAGATGGAAGTAGAAAAGGACAGGGGGGTGCCTCACTCCTCATTCTTGTCATTTCTCACTTTGCACCTTGAGCTCTGCAACTTAGACGTTTTGACGGTTTTGAGTAAACAATCCCTAGGGATCAACAAGGAGGTGAAATATTCCTCTATTCCCAATACAAGCTTGGACAAGGTGGTGAAATATTCCACCCTCACCATTCTACTCAATTCAAAACAATTTCAATAGTGGATTGTGAAGCAAGGGCGCAGATATGGTGTTTTTCTGCGAGTTTGGGGCACACTATTGAAGGAAGTGGAGTTTGATTTGGTCAGAAGATTGGCGATCTGAAGTACATCTTGCTACAGGGTTGTTTTCTAGCCCTTGGGAACCATTTCTCATCAGTTTTGGAGAGGTTTGTCATGCATATTTATTTATTATTGTACCTGGGAGAATATTTGAAGGAGGGTGAATTGGTTATTGGTGATATAGTGAGTTGGAGGGTAAAATATATTATTAAAGATGAGGGATCCCATCTTATGAGTTTAGCATCAACAAATATGTATACTTTCATTCTTTCCCAAGGGTTTGGAGGCTAGGACAAGAAGGACCGATTTTCCTAGAGGGTTTTCAATCAGAGAGGGGTGCAACTTAGCCAGAACAGACACTCAAGTTATAGAAGGGAAATAAATTGATATTTATTCTCTTATTTCTACAATTGTGAGTCCAGGGGAGGTAAATTCTCACTATTATCATTGTATATTGGAGTTATTCTCAACCACTCGTATTATTATTCCATCTCTATTCCAGATCTGTCCATATCTTGTAGTGAGGTCAACCATATATTTAAATAAAATACAAATCTGAGGTATTTGTGGATATTTCTTATGTTATTTATATTGTATCTCATTTTGTATATGTTATTTTCTATATTTCTATCATATGCTTGCTGTAAAACTCTACAAAACTGTCCTAGTGCAACTAATAAGGAAAAAACAACAAATTATTTGTCAAAATAACACAAAAAGAAAAGCGATAAACCACTACATTCCTAGTAGATATACTTGGTAAAATTACAATGGTATCATAGGGTAAATCCTCTGATCCTGTGAGGGTTGTTAATGGAAGGTTACAACAGAAGGAAGAAGGACAAAAAGGCAGGGGAACCAAAGACAAATCTAGAAATGGAGGAGAGACATGAAACAAGTGATGGTAATGACAAAGGGGTTGATGTGGAAAATATAGTTCAAGAATTGAAGTGTTCTATTGAAAGGACATAGTTTGACATGCAACATCACTTGAAAGAGTCACAAGAGAACTTTTCAAGAGGAAAAAATGAGATGAAAACATCCTTGTCAAACATACATACGTCCTTAGAAGAAGGACAAGACAAGATTGTGTAGTTACTCATGAGGAAAATGCATGGTAAAGAAGCACCTCATTATGGAGGGAACAATGGAGCTATTGGTTCTCATGGAGGAGAATGGTATCAAGTGGAATCTAATCTGAGAATGCATATTGAAGGGCAAAGCCTATTTGGGGGTGCAACTAATAGGATATGAGGGACTAACAGGGACACACCTAGGCCTTATATACATAGTTTCTTGAATACACAACAACATGATGTTTAGGGTCATATTGAGGTAGAAGATAACTTCAAAGAGTATGCAAGAGATAATGCATCCTTAAGCACAGGTTTCATGAGGTAGGTCACACTATCAGAGTATTGTGGGATCAAGAATAGAGGCATGCCTAGAGAGTTCAATAGGGGTAAAAATGAACTGGGGTGAAAAGTAGGGAATATGGAGATCCCCTCATTTGATGGAGAAACCAGGTCCTCAGTAGAGGCATGGGTACAAAAACTAGATACATATTTACAACTAATCCCCATGATGGAGTTGGATTCCATTAAATTTGATACTTTGTACCTGGAGGGAAAGGACCATGAATGGTGGCACCATGGGATTACAACCTTACTACATGTGCATATCACTTCCTATAGGGATTTCACAGAGAGACTCATGGACATATTTGATCAAGATGGCCCAAATGTTTTTTTTAGAGAACTCACCCAACTTAGACAGATAGGATCAGTTGAAGCATACATAGAGGAATTTCAGAGGATATCAGTGATGGTCCCAGATGTGTCAGAGGATAGGCTAATGGTACATTTTTTTTGAGGGGATAAAAAATCCCTTGCATTGGTGGTTCAAGGATTTTAATGCTACCAATTTACAAGATGCAATCTAGAAGACCAGAAATTTGGCAAGAGCAACCAAGAAAAACAAGTTCACTCCAAGACCACCTCTTGTTCCAAGATGAAGGGAGTCAAAATTTGTAGATAAAGGAAAAATAAGGTTAGATGAAGCCAACAAAAGGGATTTGAGGGGGAATCAACTCTATTATACCTGTAAAGAGCCTTGGGAGCTAGGGCTTAGATGTATGGGAAAGGGGAAAATACACTAGATTGAAGTACTCTTAGATAGCGAGGAGGAGGAAGATGAGGTTGTACATCTTTAAAATGTGGAGGTATCCCAAATAGATGAAGAGAATACATAGGAGGATGGTGAATAAGAGACAATGCACAAGCTTCCAAGGATTAATAAGGTCGTTATAGCATCCATCAGTGGGGTGAAAAGGCTTAGTACCTTTAGAAGAAGAGGATTCCTCCAAGGACAAATGGTTACAGTGATCATTGATGGTACGACCTACCACAATTTCATTGATTCTTCCTTAGTTAACAAGATACATCTACCCATTGTAGATTTTGATGGATTTTTGGTGGATGTAGTAGGAGGGCACACCATGCCATGTGATAGGTATATTCCCCAGATGAGCCTTACATTTGGTAGGTACATCTTGACCCGGGATTTTTATGTGATGGATCTTCTAGAAACTAATGTAATACTTGGAGTACAGTGGCTTAGTACCCTTATGACTGTTAATATTATGGTAGCTGCGGGAGGTATTTACCTCCATGTGTGAGCCTGACGAGAATAGAAGACTTCGGGAAGCAAGCGAAACCCTAATGAGTTGGCTAATAACCCTAGAAGTCTTGTCGGCTCAAGAAGATAATTTATATTAGGTTATTAGCCTCCAAGAGAAAAAGTCAGCCAGAAATAATAATAATATATTGAACAGACACATATCTAAAAGGAGAAGACGACCCTAACAAATCTAGTAGAACCAGTATAAATACAGGGTGCCAATTCTCATTTGACACATCTCAGAATTGCAGAGAAACAACTAGTGCGCACTGCATTTCCCATTTTGGTGAGCACATGTGGAGGAGAGCTGCAGGAGCAGCTGTTGTAGCTAGCAGTTTGGGTGTTGGATTGGACTATCTCTTGGCTAGGGTTTGGACTATTCGATCAACCATTGTTGGTGCACTATCCTTGGAGGAAGATGCGCTACAACTTGTTTGTCTATCTAGCCTAGGGTTTGCTTCTGGAGTAATTCTCAGTCAAGGTTAAGGTGCTCGGAGGGTGGCTTCGGCCTATGGTTGGGTGATGAGGGTATCGTCAATGGTAAAACGAGCACACAATCTTCTATATTCTAACAGGTTATGGGCCCACACCTCCTTCATTCAGTCTAAACACTGGAAGGAAACATAGCCGCCAGGATATTGAGCTCGTTGAGGAACTGCCGCTAGGGTTACTAGCAGAAGAAGCTCCCAAGATACTGCCACTAGGGTTACTAGCAGGAGCAATTGCAGAAACCCTATACCTCTTGTTGAGGCACCTTAACTGAAGAGATTTACCTAATCTTCAGACAGATCAGTGTGCCCTACCCTAGCGCATCTCCTGACACTCTCAGCAAGCCAAGACGTGAAGTTTGAATTTTTGGTCAAATCTAGGGTTTGACCAAGTCAAGCAGCCATGAAAAACTATATGAAGTCTGAGAACAATTTAGATTGAGCCTCTAACTTCAGAGCATGGAATACAAGGATTGACCTCATCCTTGCCAAGAATAAAGTGTTGGATATCGTGAAAGGAAAGATCATGAAGCCAGAGTTTGAAGAAGGAAAAGAGAAGGAACTGCAAAATGTTGCAGCTATTGAGAAGTTCAAAGATGTTGACATCAATGCCATGAGTATCATAGTGGATTCTATAAAATACCACTTGATACCCTACATCTCCGATATTGACTCATCGAAGAAGATGTACGATGCCCTAACAAATCTCTTCTCAGTCAAAAACATCAGACAAGTTATGAGTATGAAGAATGAGCTCCGTGACATGAAGATGAATGAGGATGATAGCATAACATCATACTTTGTAAGGATCTCCCAGTTAAGAGATCAACTACAAGATATTGAAGAGATCACTTCATAGAAGGAATTGGTGAACATAGTACTCAATGGTCTTCCTAAGACATGGGATGCATTTGCTGCAAGCATGAACACAAGGAATGAGTATTTGACATTTGAAGAAATTTGGACTTGTTGTGCTCAAGAAGAATCAAGGATCAATGCAAAAGAGAAACCCCAAAAGAAGTACGATGATCAAGCTTTCACAACAAGGTTCAATAACTTTAGGAATAAAAGGAAGTTTGGTTCAAGGAGGAATCCAAATCAAGAGAAAGACATTTCAGAAGTGCAATGCTTCAAGTGTCAAAAGTATGGTCACTACAAAAATCATTGTCCCGAGCTAAAGAAAAGGAAGGAGAAACATGAAGCATCGATTTCCGAAGAAAAGGAACGTACAGAGAAGACTTAGTAGGATGGAAGAGACTTCTTCTTCTAAAAGGTAGCAACACTCCTCTTATTTCTTGTTTTCATCGTCTCTATACATATCTTGTATATCTATCTCTTGAAAGATAATGTGTTCCAAGAAGAACTATACCTATGGAAGAACAAACAAGATGAAAAGAGATATCATTAGATAATACATATTAAAGAATGAAATACAAATCATATGGAAGTTATTGCAAGATAAGACAAATCAATCATGAAGAGACTTAGAAGAAGTAAAGATAGAAAGAAGTCAGCAATCGAGAGAAAATTGGTAAAATACTTATGACGTTTTGTAGAATACAACAAGACGGAAGCGTGGACCTTGTTAGGAAAGAGAGAAAATTATTTATTGCTGTAGATGGAAGCGTGGATTCTCTTAAACAAAAAGAGAAAAATATATATCGCAGAAGACAATAAGGATACAGATGGGAGCATGGACTCTGTTAGACGGAGGGAGTCAATTACATGCACTTATACAAGAAGCAAGGATTATGAGGGAGATAATCCTATGATCCATTTAAGATGATGAAATATATATATATCCATGGTAGAAACCATGAAAGACAATACGTGTTTAGTTCAACCGCAAAAGAAGACTTCTTTGAAGAGAAGCCTTAAAGTATTCCTGGTTGTCCATTCAGATCAGTGAGCCTATGATGAAAGGAAGAAGTGGAATCTCTAGGGCATGGAATCTATAAGAAACTCCATGGACCCAAGAGCTAAAGAAAAACACGAAGAATAACTTGAGGATTCCAAGAAAGAAAGAGAAACCAGAACAACCAGTCATTGTATCAAAAATCAAAAGATTACCAGCCTGATATGAACTCACTAAAAGCAATCAAGCAGAAGAACTGAAAGTCGTGATGAAGAACATTGTATTGAATGAAAACATTGCGAGATCTAGAACTAGAGGTTCTCCCATATGGAGGGAGAAGACTATGAGGATTACTTGTTCCAGTACACCAGACATATCACTACATAAGTCATTATATCATCCGCAACATCCATGAGTCGGAATTCTACATCAGATGAATGCAAGGAATTCTCTCTAGAGAAATTGAATAAAGAGCATATGAAGAGAAATCTCAAGACCTTGAGGCATACCAGAAAGAGACTCCTGTACGCAGATAAAACAAGCTAACTTGGCAAAGAACCTCCAGTGCACAACATAAGCTTGATGAAGATTTCCTACAACATCAAAATGACTACTCAATAGATACAATCTCATGATGACAGAAGAAGTGCCACATGGATATGTTCCAGTTTTCCAACTATGATATACTCTATTGTTCAGATCTACATGAAGCCTTCACAATGTTCCAGACTAAAGTATATTTTAA
>JASDQU010371430.1:19257-34203 GCA_032191745.1 Picea mariana | reverse complement strand
TTGGCCCAGATAATTCAGTTTATATCATAACATTGTTTCTATGCAGGTTGCTATCAGATGTTTGTTATGAAGACTGTATGATAGTAGATGAAGACTACTGTGGTGGACATGTTCCACTATTCATGACTATACATTGTTGATCAAGTACTTGTGTGTTACTTGGTGTGGCAGTGAACCACTAGATTATAGTTATGTACTACTATGGATAGACACAGTTGTGTTCTATTCTAATTGCCTTGAAGACTATCAGTAGTTGATTGAAGATCATCATCATCCAGAAGAATGATGAACAAAGATTTTCCAGACAGAAAATAGTTAAGAGCATTTACTCTTCTAGATTATAAGAATGGATCGTGTATCACTCTATGGTGAAAGTGACTTATTCAACATCATTTCTAATTACTAAGATGAAGTATGGTTTCGAGAGATGATGCAGTTGATGGTGATGGTGATTCTCATTATCTAGTCATGAGATAGTCTAGACGACTATATTGATGCTACCAGGTAAATGGTATGTTTTTGTGCTCAAGGCCATTACCTGTAATACCTCCCTAGCTAGGAGGAAGTGTTAATATTATGGTAGATGTGGTAGGTATTTACCTCCACGTGTGAACCTGATGAGAATAGAAGACTCTAGGAAGCAAGAGAAACCCTAATGAGTTGGCTAATAACCCTAGAAGTCTTGTCGGCTCAAGGATATAATTTATATTAGGTTATTAGCCTCCAAGAGAAGAAGTCGGCCAGAAATAATAATAATATATTGAACAAACACATATCCAAAAGGAGAAGTCAGTCCCAACAAATCTAGTAGAACTAGTATAAATACAGGGCACCATTTCTCATTTGACACATCTTAGAATTGCAGAGAAACAACTAGTGCACACTGCAGTTCCCATTTTGGTGCACACGTGTGGAGGAGAGTTGCAGGAGAAGTTGCTGCATCTAGCAGTTTGGGTGTTGGCTTGGACTATATATTGGCTAGGTTTTGGACTATCTGATCAGCTATTGTTGGTGCGCTATCCTTGGAGGAAGATGCGCTACACCTTGTTTGGCTATCTAGCCTAGGGTTTTCTTCTGGAGTAATTCTCAGTCAAGGTTAAGGTGCTTGGAGGGTGGCTTCAGCCTATGGTCAGGTGACGAGGGTATCGTCAATGGTAAAATGAGCACACAATCTTCTATATTCTAAAAATGACCCATCACTACAAACTAGAAGACCATGGATATGTCTTTCAATTCTGAAGAAGGAAAAAGGGTAACCTTGAAGGGAATGATAGAGAATACACCCAGGTGGTCTCAAAAAAGCTCATGGAGGATGTTTTCAGGAAAGGGGATGTGGCTTATGCAACAGAGTGTTTAGTAGTCACCCAAAACACTCAAGGAAAGCACTAATCTTATCCACATGACATACAGGGGAGAATTGATAAGCATGAGAATGTTTTTGGGAAACTTCCCCTAGGACAACCACCAAATAGGGGATTTGAGCACATCATAGAGTTGGAGGAAGGAGACAAACCAATCATCACCACACCATACAAGCATCCTAAGGAGTTCAAGGATGAAATAGAAAAATATATTAAAGAGTTATTGGACATGGGGCATATTAGACCAAGTTCTATCCCTCTTTCATCTTCAGTTGTATTGGTGAAGAAAAATGATGATATCATGCAAATGTGTATTGATTACATGTATTTGAATAAGAAAACCATCAAAAACATGTATCCCATTCCCAGGTTAGATGAGCTATTGGATGAGCTACATGGCACAATGTATTTCACCAAGATTGATTTTCGCTCTAGATACCAACAAATCCGGATAAGGGAACAATATATACACAAGAAATATTTCATATGCCACTATAGACATTATGAATTCTTGGTCATGCCTTTTGGTTTGACCAATGTGCCATCCACCTTTCAATCCTACATGAACCATATATTCAACAAATAATTAAGGAAATTCCTACAAGTTTTCTTTGATGATTTGTTGATATACAGTAAGACATGGGAATATCATCTCAAGCATGTAGATGAGGTATTAAGCATCATGGAAGAACAAGAATTTTATAACAAAGAGTCAAAATGTAAGTTTGGGATGACTAAAGTTCTATACTTGGGTCACATCATTGAGGAACAAGGGGTACAGTTTCACCAGGAAAAAATCCAAGCCATAATTGATTGGCCCATACCCAAAACACTTATAGAGCTCAAGGGGTTCCTTGGTATTTGCAACTATTACAGAAGGTTTGTTAAAGGTTTCTCTTAGCTATGCACATCATTGACTGATTTGACCAAAAAGAGCGCATTCAAGTGGAGTGATGAAGCCCAATTGACTTTTTACAAAATGAATAAGGTAATGAGCACTTGTCCAGTTTTATCTTTACCAGATTTCTCAGAGACATTCATATTAGTGTGTGATGCATCAGGGGAATGAATTGGAGTTGTACTCATGCAGAATAGGCATCATGTTGAGTTTGGAAGATGAAAACTAAGAGGGCCTGAGATACTATACACTATTTATGACAAATATTCTAGCTATAATGCATGCTCTAGAAAAATTCAGACAATACTTGGTGGGAGAGAAATTTGTGGTCAGAACAGATCATAACATCCTCAAGTACTTTCTAGAGTAGAAGGATCTCAATGAGAAGCAACATAAGTGGGTGAGTAATATCCAAGACTATAAATTTGACATAGAGTTTTTCAATGTAAAATACAATGTGGTAGCACATGCCTTATCTAGAATACCCTCAACATATTCCATGTCAGAGATATTAGTTGATTGGAAATCACATCTATTGGTAGAATATTCAAAAAGTAAGTTTGCATGTAAGTTTATGGATGGACAGGTCCATGATGAAAACTATGGGATTGTGGATGACATCATATATTATAAGGGGGGTATTTATTTGGTTCTTGAATCCTTGTTCCAAAAGAACATGTTGCAAGCATTCCATAACTCACCATTAGTAGGGAATCAAGGGTTCCTCAAGGCGTATAGGAAAATTAGAGAAAGATTTGCTTGGAAAGGTCTCAAGGAGGATGCCATGCACCAAATTAGAGAGTGTGTCACATGTCAACAAAACAAGGATGAACACACACATTCAGTAGGTCTATTATAGTGTATTCCCATTCCAGAGCACAAATGGGAAAGTGTATCCATGGATTTCACTACAGGATTTCCCAAGGAACAAGGTAATGATTGCGTCTTTGTGGTGGTAGATTGATTGACCAAGTTTTCTTACTTTTTTCCCATATCCATAGAATATATCGCATCTCAAGTGGAATAGTTATTCTTAAGGGAAGTCTTCAGGTTGCATGGGCTTCCAAAGACTATTGTGAGTGTCAGGGAAAGTATATTCATGAGCACATTTTGGCATGAGCTATTTCGACTAGTTGTTACAAAGTTAACTCCCAACACTATCTATAATCCACAAACAAATGGCCAAATTGAAATAGTTAATGAGTGGGTGGAAGGATATCTATAGACCTATGTGATAGGGAAACAAAGAGCATGGTTCAAGTGTTTACACTTGGGTGAATATTGCTACAACACCGCTTACCACATGTCGATTGGGATGTCTCCTTTGAGAGCCTTATATATTTATGATCCTCTCACTTTTGTAGAAATGGTGTTTGGAGATAATAGATTTCCTATGGATAAGGAGTGGATACAGGAAATCCAATACATACTTAGAGTGATCAAAGATCATTCGAAAAGGGCCCAAAACCAGCATAAGTTATATGCAGATAAACATACAGTGGAGTGCAGTTTTGAGGTGGGGGACTTAGTCTATCTAAGGCTCCAACCATAAAGGCAGGAATCCATAAAAACAAATGACACAGAGAATCTCAAACCCTGCTTTTATGGGACATACATGGTAAAGGGAAAGGTGGAGGCAATTGCATATGACCAAGAATTGCCACCTGGAAGTAAAATTCATAATGTCTTCCATGTATCATGCCTAAAAAGGGAACTGGGAAAACATATTGTCACTAATGAGGAGTCACATCTAGTAGATGAGAAATGAAAACTGATTTTAATACCAAAAGAGATCTTGGAGGTGAGGGAGAAAAAGATAAGGAACAAGAATATCAATGAATATCTTATTAAATGGACAAAATTGATGATAGAGGGTGCCACTTGGGAAGGTGAATAGGTTCTACAACTTTCAGATTTAGAATCGCTTGTGGGCAAGCAATTCCTAGCAGGGGAGACTATGATATCCCCTTCCAAGTGATAGGAATCTTTGAATACTTAGTAGTCTAGTTGTTCCCCCTAGGCTATAGTTTCATTGAAAAAGGGGACTAAGAGGTTGAATGGTCACTAAGGTGTTAAAGTTATATTATTAAACTTACTTTCGATTAAAAGGAAAATAAAATATAATCGGGTAAGTTGATAAAATAAAGTAAATGAACTTAGAAGCCAATCAAATAATTTAAGTGAAAATTAGAAGTTGGAAGTAGAAAAGGAGAGGAGGGTGCCTCACTCCCCATTCTTGTCATTTCTCACTTTGCATCTTGAGCTCTGCAACTTAGACATTTTGAGGGTTTTGAGTAAATAATCCCTAGGGATTAACATGGAGGTGAAATATTCCTCTTTTACCGATACAATCTTGGCCAAGGTGGTGAAATATTACACCCTGACCATTCTAGTCATTTCAAAACAATTTCAGTAGTGGATTGTGAAGCAAGAGCGCAAATATGGGGTTTTTCTGCAAGTTTGGGGCACACTGATGAAGGAAGAGGAGTTTGATTTGGTCAGAAGATTGAGGATAATATTTCAACAGGTTTGTTTGCTATCCCTTGGGTGCCATTTCTCATCATTTTTGGAGAGGTTTTCCCTACATATTTATTTATTATTGTAGTCCCTGGAAATTTTTTTGAGGGTGCATTGGTTATTAATGATATAGTGAGTTGAAGGGTCAAATATCTTATTACAGATGAGGGATATAATCATATGAGTTTATCATCGCTAGATCTACAATTTAACATCCTTTTCCAAGGGTTTGGAGGATAGAATAAGCAAGACCGATTTTCCTAGAGGGTTTTCAGCCAGAGAGGGGCGCAACTCGGCTATAGCAACCACCGAGGTTATAGAAGGGAAATAAATTGATATTTCTTCTCTTTTTATTGTAGTTTGGAGTCTAGGGTAGGTCACCTCTCACCATTATCATTGTATCTTGGAGATATTCTCAGCCACTCACATTATTATTCCATCTCTATTCCAGATATGTCCATCTCTTGTAATGAGGTCAGCCATATATTTAAATAAAATACATATCTAAGGTATTTGTGGATATTTCTTTTGTTATTTCTATTGTATCTCATTGTTTATATGCTATTTTATATAGTTATATCATATGCTTGTTGTAAAACTCTACAAAACTATCCCAACACAACTAAGAAGGAAAAAACAACAAACCATTTGTCAATATACCAAAAAAAMGAAAATCAATAAACCACTAAGTTCCTAGTAGATCTAATTGGGAACATTACAGGTGTCTCATCAAAGGAGCCATGTCATCAAAAGGATCAATGTCTTCCCAAAAATGTGGAACGATCTCTCTTAAGTGGTGGGATGGCCTTCATCAAGTGTGCCAGTATCCCCTCAACTTCCTCCAAAGAACCAAGGCATCAATACTATGGGTATCATTGTGAAATCCATCATCCAAGGAGTGACTCATGTGGTCCAATGCACTATCAAAAGTGAAGGAATGTACACAAGTCAAATACAAGATATAAAGTGAGTAATTAAAAATCCACTAGATATATCACATTAAGTATCCTCTTCAAACTTCACACTAGCTTACAAAGTTATACAATTTTCGAAGTCTAGGTATTGAAGGATAGTTATGACCTCCTATCAGGTGTTCTAGTACTCAGGATAAGAAGTATGTCCCAATAAAACCCATCAAGTATCATGTGCAATGGAATATGGTATGCTTTGGGGTTTACTTCATTTGTGGTGACATAGTCATGAAAGGTTATGTATGATAGTCATCGTCATGAGTGCCTTTATATGAGGGAGCGTCTGGGAAACGAGTCACCCTTTCCTCGACACTATGTATTTCCAAACCCCTATTTTCCTTTTTTTTAATTGATTCAATAGTTTCTAGCCTTTTATTTTCATTTGATAAATTCTTTTGTTATATATGCATTCATTGCATAGTACTTGGGGTGATGGCCTCCTAGTGAGGGAGTAGAGCTCATGCTTCGCTTTCTTTGTTTGTTTTTAGACTTTCATTTTATTTATTTTCATTTTCTTTTCTTTTCATTTTGAATTATAAAATTTTCTATTTCAATTATTTTTTATCTATAAAGCTATATCAACCTCGATCATTCTAGCTCCTTATTCTCATGGGATTATGAGGGACGAACCTTTATGGGTGACATATGACAACCAACCCAAAAGACATAATAATAAATATGGGATAGATGGAGTGTGTTATGCATGGATTTGGATATGGAAATAGTATCCCTATCAAGTCCCCCTAATAGTACAACTTTTCCCAAGAGTAACAACACTTGACCAGGGAATGATGATGACTAGAAAGGTGAAACAAGAAAAAAAAGCATAAATTCAAAGAATCATGATTCAAAATCCAATTCAACACATCATCATTATTTTCATTCCCAAAAAATTGAACATTATCACTCAATATGAAGTATTAGAACATGGTACCTCATGTGTCATGCACTATATCACCTTATGTGAGTGATATAAACATAGAGTTGAAGACATCTGGGAGCAACTGTGTATGGAGAATCTGGAATGTCATCATCGAAACTGTCGTCTACACTGTGGATCATGGAGAAAAGAATATGCTATAGTTACTCCTATATGCGAGGGGGTAATATGTCCAAACAAAACATTATCCCAATACTTGTAGCACCATCGAGAAATCATTAAAACATCATTTAGAACATTTCCATCACAAATTCTCAAATATTCACATGTTAAAGTTGAAATTTATCTTAGATCTCAAATGTCATAAGTTGAAATTTATCTTAGATGCATCTTACATGTCATACGTTAAACTTTGAGATTTAAATCCACCATTTAATTGCAAATTCAACCAAATATAGAAGTTTATTTTCATCAGGCCACAAACAAGCCCTAGATTTTATGAATGTACCTTGGCATGGATTCAATACAAAGGAATGATTCTATATAAACTATTAACTAAACAGATTATATCGACCTAGCTACAATTTTTTCATTGCAAATTCTTAGAGTTTCAGACATTAAAGTATAAAATCATTTATGTCACATCTTAAATTCCCTAAGTTGAAGTTAACAGTAAAATCCATCATTTAATTTCAAATTTAAACAAATTATTTTTCTAATCTGCAAGTGAGTAAAACTACACATGATCTGAGATGCCCTAGCTTCTACCTCATTGTGTGTCATTTTTACCAATCCATATAGATAGTTCTATACACTATAGAACATCAAAATAAATACACCATTATTTTTCACATTTAATGAAAGATATCATTATGTATTCGCCAACAAAAAAATGAAGATTGTCCATGCAATAGTTTCAATTGAAGATCTTCTTTTGACACTCATGACCATAGAGATAAACGACACTAAGATTCGCTTGGAGACATTGTAAAGTGGAAATGACTTCAAGGTCCATGTTAAAATTTCCCTTTTCATCACAATAAACTAGTGTCAAGGGCCTATCTAGTCTAATTAAATCCATTACTGTAGGACTCAAAGAACTTGTAGGAGAAAAATCAACTTCTTTATACTTACCCAATAGATGCATCATCTTTACTGCAAATAACACAAATCAGGACTAGTAGATGGTGCACCTACTTCACTCATCTTGCGATAATTTTAATCTGAGACTAATTGAATATGGTATGAATTTAAAATTCTTCAGGGGAGGGAAATATTAAGCTCTAGTTATTTAACAAAAAATGTTTTCTCACATCATATTTAGAGCCACCCAAAGAGTATTTCTAATTAGGATGATTTAGGATATCTTTAAGGCTACGATTGTGCTATGGGAAATCATTCTCGTTATCTATTTCTCAAGGCCACAATGAGTTTGTACAATGACTAGGAATCAATGGCGGGACAAATCCTAATCCCCAAGCATGAAGGCCAACTATGAGGTGGAAAACAATGATGACATGTGGATGATGACATAATGAATAGGTGAATTTTTTTATTTTAGACGCGTGGAATGAGAGGGATTATCCCAATGTTGGGACAATGACATCTGAATATTGGGGATGAATATGTGGTCAAATAAATACATATTTTTTTGGAAGGAAATCAATTCACTAAAGAAGGCATTCATCTAAAAATTTGTGAGACAAAGGAAGTTTCATTGGTTTTCTAAGGAGAAACACATGTTTGTAAAATAGTGTAGAGTTAAGGAGGGATTACTTGACCTATTGGAGAGATATCATTTTATTTTAGAGAAATGTGTGTTCACCAGAAGGTGATTTTCACATGTCTATTCAAAGGAAATATAACCACCATCAAATATCCTCCATGATCTCACACATCACCTAAGATATTAAGAAGAACCTCAAAATAGACTCTTTTCCATGTGAGGCCTCACATAGCCAAATTTATAGAGAAATGCAGAAAGATATTTCAATATCCAAGGGAAACAAATTTCTTCTGAAAAATGAAAGACCTCCATAAAGAGGAATTGATTGAGAAACCGGGGATAAAGTTTTGAGCTATTGCTTGGAAGGAGAAAGATCGTTATTGCTACTATGAGAAAAAAAATTCATAGCTGCTAAGTTATGAAAAGGAGACCATCATCACTATGTCAATACTTTCTCAAGGACAATTCCATGCCTTATAATACCCCAAAGAAGGATGTTATCACTGTATTCAAGTAAAAAATTTAGATTTTAATTGTATAAGAAGAAGAATTACTACTATTTAAATAAAAAACAAAGAATAATAAATGATGAAGGATAACAACACCATCATTAATATCTTGAAAGGAATATGTCAACATTTTGAGAGCAAGGAGAGCCTCTTAGTAGTCAATGAAAAATACCTTTTTCGTTTGTTGGAGATAATAAGAAGGAAGACCTATCAATAGCCCTGCATCATCACCAAATTATAAGTGCCAAAGAAGAAAACAATGTGTAGTTACTAATTAGATATGCTCTATTTTCTCATCAAGACTTAGGAATATATATTTTTTAAGGCATATGAATCCACAAATTGGATTTTACAAGAACAATTGGCCATCGACATGAGCTCTACAATGATCAACACATGAAAAGTTTAAGGCAACGGATGAAGAAGGAGATTGACTTGTTGGCATGAAAGGCCCCATGCCATCATGATTGATGTCTACTTTTGTATGTAATGTATGTAAAGTTGGGAACTATATTGTTGTACATAAGGAAATAATGAGACTTTCCTGAGACCTTTTCCACGTGGGAGAAAATAAAAATAAAGAAATAAATATAGTCAAATGAATTGGAGAGAAGTTGAAGCATTGGGAATGCCTGACCTTCTAATTATCCTCCCAGTCAACTCAATCCTCTATATTAAGTTTTCCCACAATGAGAAAAGGGTTCTTTGGCTATGAATGATGTAGATAGGCTAGCGAGATGTTACCGAGGACCATAGAGATGAACCAGAAAGCCTATAACTTTCCCATTACTGAATAACAAAGAGTCTAGTCGAAGCCAAACGAATGTTGGTTTTCCCATTTGGGTTTTGAGGGAGAATTTTGAGTTCTTTCTGTGTTAACCATGTTTAAATTTCGTTTTATATGGATGTATTTGTCTGCATTATAAATTAATGAATGATTAATGGGGTGTATTTTAATTTTAATGGTTGTCTTTGTTTTATTTAGCAAATGGAAATTTGTAGCAGTTTGGGCTTAAGCTCATTTTATATGAATATGGTCTTCATGGGTTCATAAGCCAGACTAACAACTATTTAATCATAGTCATGCATTGATTTTTGAGTTGGAAATTGATGACCATCATTCCCAAGTCGTTGCTATTTACTTGGGGGTTTCTAATTTCATTATAGGAGTCGTTTGGCACATTCTCGACTTTGTTGGGAGTTTTCCTTTTCCCATAAATCATACATGAAGTATATTTTGAAATATGGGGCTGTCTCAGTGCTTACTAGCTACCTAGGGAACATATACACCTTTTGACAATCCGTCGAATATCAATTTCTCCCCCATACATTTTTCTCTATCAACAAATTTTAAAAATTGACTTCCTTACCTTTTTTGTTTCTATGGGTTACCAAAATCGCCCTGTGAATTTTTATGTGTCGTGGGTTTGTAGAATTTCCTTCCCAAATGTTTTCCTTCACAATTGGTTGTCAAATTCACCCTTTGAGATAAACTCTTCTTTGTTGGTTGACCCAACTTGCCTTTGATAATTTCATCTCCACCATTGGTTGTTTCATCTTCCTTAATTGATCATCAACAATTTCCAAGTCAACAATATCCACCCATGGTTGTTTTCATCCGGTCGATTTGACTCAACTTGGTCAGCCCAAATTTGGTCGAATTAACTTGATCAACTTTCCTTTCATTCGATTCTACTTGGTCAACTTGTATTATTTCTAACTTGACTTTAGGAATTTCAACTTCATCATCATTTGGTTGATTTGACTTGGGATGGTCGACGGGTCAATTTCCTAGTTGACTCTACTTTGTCTTGGAAAGTCAAGTTTCTATAATCTAATGAGAATAATTATTATACTTATTTTGTAGAGGAATACATGTTGGTGAGAAGGATAGGCTATAAGCCTCTCATTTATTGATTAGTATATCTACCATGCACCTCATAAAGACACTAAGAATATGTGTGCTCTCATGAAGCCTATTGATCCAGATTTTATGAGTAGAATGAAATGAGTATAGATTATTATCAAAATATGTTTAACATAGAATAACAGATATATAGTAAAACTAGTTTCTATTCAATAAGGAAATAAGCTGAAACTATAAAATGCAGTGGAAAAAAAGCTTGCGATAATGGTGGCGGCTTATCTCTGAGAAGACATGTGGCGGGTGCGCTCATTCGCAAGAAGATGATTACAATAAGGTTCTCCAGGAATTTTTACAATAAACAGAAATGTCAAAATCCCTAGACATCCAAAAACCTAACCCTAGGAGACCAAAATTCATGTGGGCCCCGTTTGGGTAAGTTAGTACATCAACTTCCCAGGGTCATAACTTTTGCATACAATCTTCGTTTTAGGCAAATGATAGCCCATTGGAAAGGTATATTTGAGGAATACACATGTTGTCATCAAAATATAACTTCGTCTTCAATGTAATTATGGAGATCCCTAAAAACGTTGTTTATGGCCTCAAAACGGCCCTGAAAGTCAGGGACCAGAAAACTAGGAAAAAAATGCCAAACTGGAAAACTTCTAAAATGAGCCAGTTACAATAGGTAGGAGGCCACTAAAATCCACATGGATAAATCCTCCCCCCTTAGGAAGAAATGGTCTCCATTGCATTGTTTTCCCCCATTATATGAGGAAATTTCTGTTGAATTTGTCCCTAGGTGAATCACTTTCCTTAGTGCAGGAGTTGCCTTGCTTTGACAACTCGATAAAGTTGGATCCTTTGCTAGTGAGTGACCTTGACATATTTTCCACAATATGATCACTGGATTCCTGTTGTATGTAGTCTGGGTTGAGCTATGTTATGTTAGTTGTTCTGCTATCTCTGAGGTGTCCAATAACAGTGGGAAATAAGGTCGAAGGAGATCCACGTTGAACACAGGGTGTAGGCCAAGGAAAGGAGGAATGTTGATCTCAAAAGCATTATCACCTACAGCCTTGGTGATGGTGTATGACCCATAATGGAGTGGGTGAAGATTTCGATGGGGTCTTGTAAGGTGTTCTTTCTCCAAGTGCAACCAAACTTTGTCACCCACTTGAAACTTATGTGGCACCTGGTGTTGATCATGGCACTACTTGTACTTGTCATTGAACTTATGTAGGATATCTTGAACCTGTTAGTAGATGTGATGGATCCACTCAGTGAACCGGGTGGATTTTTCATCTTCAGTTGGAGCCAGATATGAGTCGACCGAGGTGACTGCAAGGGGTAGTGCAACATCTATGGGACCCAATGGTTGGAATCCCAACCCCACCTGAAAGGGGTTGTGTTCGGTTGAGTTATGAAGGGATTGGTTGTAGCTATGATGGACATAGGGAATAATCTCATCCCATGTGTGAGGGTGCTTGGAATTATACATGTGCAGGATATGCACAATCATTCGATTTATGGCCTCGGTTTGACCATCTGTCTGGGGTTGGAAGGTCATGGATTTGGTGAGCTTGGTGTCGAGAAGTGACCAGAGGCTCAACCAGAATGTGATGAGAAATTGACTATCTCGATATGAGACAATGGGTTGTGGGATTCCAAAATGTACCTAGACTCGTTCAAAGAAGACCTTGGAATTGGCCTCTTCTCTGATGCTCTTCTTGCAGGCAGCTAGAATCACCATCTTGGAAAAGCGATTAACAACCACAAAAATAAATTCATTTCCTCTCTTGGTGGACATGAGGCCTGGCATGTAGTCCATTGAGATGGATTCCCATGGCTTGTTAGGAGTAGGAAGAGGGGTGTACAGGCCCTGTTTCTTAGTGGTCAGTTTGGCAATAGTGGAGGCAGTGCAGGACCTGATATACTTGCTGACCTCTAGTTGAAGTTTCAGCTGGTAGAAATTTTTCTGCAGTATTTCCACTGTCTTTTTGATGTCGAAGTGTCCTTCCACTTGACTGTAGTGGGCTTCCCATATCATCTTCACTCGCTCACTTGATGGAACACAGATATGGCCCAGACAACACACCAATCCATATTGAAGATGGAAATTAGTGACAACTGCATTTGTGCCCAACATTTGGTAGGTGGTGGTGAAGTATGGGTCTGTCTCATAGATTTGGGGCCATCTAGAGGTCTCATAGATGCAAGATTCTAGCACCGTGGTGAGTGCCACGACTAGCAGTCTGTTAAGGCAATCAACGACGCAGTTGGTGCCTCTTGTTTTATACTTGATGTNTTTCTTGTTTTAAGTGGTTTTTTGAGGAATTACTCAGCATGGCTTTGGCTAGGAAGAGGCATGAGTAGGCCTGATGCCAGGTAAGCAGGGATAGTGCAATTTAGGGTTATAACAATTTTCGCCCAACATTTGGTAGGTGGTGGTGAAGTATGGGTCTGTCTCATAGAGTTGGGGCCATCTAGAGGTCTCATGGATGCAAGATTCTAGCACCGTGGTGAGTGTCATGACTAGCGGTCTGCTGAGGCAATCAATGTCGTAGTTGGTGCTTCTTGTTTTATACTTGATGTAGAGGTGGAATTGCTGCAAGTATGTGGCCCACTTCTGATGGTGATCATTCTGCAATTTTCCCTGTGTCTATATGAACTACAGTGGCTTATGATCAATGTGGATGACTTTCTCCTTCCCAAGAATGTAATGTCTCCATTGGCGGAAACTTTCACAATGGAGTACATTTATTTGTCATAAGTAGGGTACTTAAAGACAACATATGATAGTGTCTCACTATGATAGGCCACAGGGTGGTTGTGTTGAGTGAGAATGACATCCAGAACATAGTTTGAAGCATCTGTCTCGATCTCAAAGGGATGGTGTAGGTCTGGTAGTGAAAGTATTGGGGCTGAGCACAAGCGATGCTTCAAATGATCGAATGATTTTTGTTGGGACCAGTCCCACATGAATTTCTCCTTACCACCACCCCTGGTTACTTAGCTGAGGGCCCATGCAATATGGGAGAATCCCAACATGAACTCATGGTATAAATTGGTAAGGCCCAAGAAGCTCCAATGCTCAGTGAGTGTGGTTTGGGATGGCCAGTCATGGATGACTTGGATCTTGGCTGGATCCACATGTACACCATGTTGATCAATGATGTATCCTAGGTAATGGACCCTGTCCATGCTAAAGTATCATTTTTCCAAGTTGGCGTATAGATTGTGTTGTCATAGGGTGTGCAAAACCTGATGAATATGTTGCAAGTGTTCTTCCCAAGTCTTTATGTAAATGAGAATGTCATCCAGATACACCACTACAAAAGTATTGGTGAATGGTCACAGGATATTGTCCATCATGCTCATGAAAGTGGTTGGAGCATTTTTCAAACCAAAGGGCATGACCAACCATTCAAAAACACCTTCCTTTGAATTGAAGGTAGTCCTCCATACATCTATATGTTCTATCGGGACCTAGTGGTAGCTAGATTTCAGATCAATCTTACTAAAGTATTTGGCCCCCATGAGTTGATCAAGGAGGTCATAGATTTTGTGAATCGGGTACTGGTTTCTAATTGTGATTGTATTCAAAGCCTGGTAATCAATGCCGAGTTTCCAAGTCCCATGTTTATTTTGTACTAGCACGATTGGGCTCTCGCAAGGTGATGAGCTGGGATGGATGTTCCCCTTATGGAGCAGTTCTTGGATCTATTGCTTGATCTCCTCATTCTCTAAAAAAGAGTGATGGTAGACTGTCCTATTGGGAAGCAGTGCATCGGGGGTCATATCGATGGGGTGATTGACTTGGAAGTGCAGAGGTAACTAGGTAGGTGAGGAGAAGATATCTGAGTATTCTTCCATGACCTTATCCACTTTATTCTACTGTGTGGAGAGGTCAGCCATAAAGACCTTGGATGTGGCTGTGATCTTTCACTCATTCTAAGAGAGAATCATGAAGAAGAGAAACCTCCCCATATGAGAGATGACCTTCCTACATTTCTTTGAAGAGATCAAGGAAATAACACTAGGTGGGACTACCTTAGGTATCTTGTACAATTTCTTGTTCGAAGTAATAATAACACTGCAAGGCCTAGAATCATATACAACATGGTGTTTCCATAAATGTGGTTGGCCCAAAAGAACATTAAAAACTTTGAGAGGGGAAACATCAGACAATACCTCGTCTTTGAAGGGCTTGATGT
>JASDQU010371429.1:151785-172317 GCA_032191745.1 Picea mariana | reverse complement strand
ATAAGTTTTTGTCACCTCCAGTCCCAATTCTTCCATTACTATTTTGGGCATAAGGTTATGGGAAGCCCCTGAATCCATGAGGCAGTTATGCAACACTTTATCATGTATGTTCAGGGATGTGTAGAAAGGAGGGGATGAATCATCTCTATATTCTACCATGGGCCCTAGGACAACTATTAGCTTTTCATCTTGGTGATTTATTGAGTCCGTGGAAGGCTGGGGGGGCTTAGATTGTAGCATCTTGGAAAGGGACCTTTTGAAATCTTCATTTTTAACTAGTTTAGAGAGGGGTACAGGAATTCTAATCTTCTGAATCTCATGCTCAAAACTAAAGGAGGAGAGAGACTTAGGAGCTTCCCTTACCTCAGAGACAGGTTCCTTGGCTGATGGCGAAGCATTCTGAGTTTTATTTTCATTAGTATTGGATGCTGCAGCTTTAGTAGGCCTTTCCGCTACGAGGGGCTAATCCTGGCTATCAAAATTTCCTTCTTTCTTTTTTGAACTGAGATTATATCTGTTAGGAGTGTTGCTGCCTTTTTCCCCTCTACTCAACTCGTTGATTTGAGTGTTGATAAGGGATTCTTCATATGCATATTGAGTCAAATGATGAAATGGGGAAGTGTCCTCGATGTAGTGGATCTCAAGGTCAAGTTCATCCACCTCCTCCCCTTCCTCATGAGAAACTAGGTTGTTCTGGAGAGGGTTTTGAATCCTCTGGTCATCTCTATCTCTGCTCATTTGTTCCCTTGGGAAAGCTCGTGGAACATTATTATTAGGCTTCCTGAAACCTCTGCTATCTTTATTTTGGGGATTTTTGTAGATGGGCTTCCCTTCTAATTCCCACCTTTCCATCCTGGCAGAAAGTGATTTTATCATTCTAGTTGTCTCATCTGTCTGAAGGGGTAGGGGAGAGGAACCAGATGGGGAGGCTTCAAGCCTCTTCCTGGATATGTTTCTATCAGCAGTGTTCCTAAGTCGGTCAAAAGCCAATATGTTGGATTCTACCTCCATGGCTGCATCCTTCATGTGGGCTAGAGTAGTGGCTCTTCTTTCCCTCAACAGGAGGCAGAAATCAAGATCAAAGGCGCTAGCATAAGTGATCTTTGCAGAGGCTTCTGAGGGTTTAATCTCAGCAGGGATTTTATTGTACATTTTATTGAATCTCTTGGAGAAGTTAGAGACAGACTCTCCTTCTTTTCTCTTCAAAGACCTAAACTCTGTCATGTAATACATGAAGTCTTTTTTATCTCCCCACTGTCTCAAAAAGACATTATCCAAAGCCTCAATCCCATCAATAGATCCAGGAGGCAGGGCCTTAAACCATTTTCTAGCCTCGCCTTGAAGACTATG
This sequence comes from Picea mariana, assembly GCA_032191745.1. NCBI lineage: Eukaryota > Viridiplantae > Streptophyta > Pinopsida > Pinales > Pinaceae > Picea > Picea mariana. The sequence goes on along the minus strand of JASDQU010371429.1, from coordinate 170,967 downwards.
GACAAAAATCCTCATCCATACGTCTGCATGCATGATAACATTATCATCTGTAAAACTATAAAAGGATTATAGGTGTTCTTCTGCAGTTATGTCCCCCTCGCCTGTAAACTTGGGCAGCTGCTTGAGGTAACCATCTGCTGGGAGGGCATTGAGAGGCTAGGGTAACACAAGGGGAGCATACCTAGCAGCTATGATAACCTCCATTCTAGTCATAGGGGGATTTTCTCCTACCATAGGGATATTATGTGGAGGAGAACTCGGAGGAGAAGGAGCTCGAAAATGGGATACTGGGGATGATATTCTAAGTGGAATAGGAAACAATAGGGGATTCAGGGAGAAGGCTAACGGGCTTAAGTCAGCAGATGCTTCTCTTTGTGCAGAATCGACAACAGTAACCAGGGGAGGAGTAATAAAGATAGGAGTGGGGAAATCTCCTGTGGTCCTGGGTCTACGCCAAGGTACAGCTTCAGGCGAGAGGGGAGTGACAAGGATTTCTCCCTCCAATCCTAGACCAGGGGGGGAAAACTCAACAGGAACACTCCTGAAATTCAGGAAATGGGAAACTTCAAAAAAAGGTCTGCTAAGAAAATGAGGAGGAGAAAATGGAGTTCCTACAGAAGGATATGGTGGATTACCTAGTTCGGTGGTGAAAGCTTCTCCTTCAAAGGCCTTTCCTTTCCTGAGAACCACCTCCAGATCAGTTTCAGGTGTAGCTAGAGGCAGTTGTGGATGGGACAGCATGTGCCTACCTCTAAAAGCCACAATTAACATGACAGGTTCGCCACAGTGGAGTCGTCACAATGGAGTTGCCAGGTGCACAGTAGCAATCTTCAAAGGCTTCGATACCTGATGCACCTTCAGAATCAGAGGCTCAATGTCGTTCAATCTCGGGGAAAATTTTCAACTTCGTCCCCGGCAACGGCGCCAGAAATGTTAGCGTCAGAAGTCATTCCTGGATTACAACGGGAGTAGAGACCGATGCTCATCAGTTTATGTCACGATTTGTTTATAAAAAGGGGGTGATTGAATGGAAGTTAACTCAAAACAATATTGTTCTAACTCCGAAACTAGGCTAGGCATGCATGGGCAAGTGAGGTCTTAGATAAACTTCAGACAGTGAGTTTTAGTAAGGGTGAATAGGGGCAAGACTTGTATAAGAGAAATGCAAAGGTCTATTGTAAACATCAGGTTTCTAACAGACTGTAAGAGAAAACATCTAAACGCAAGATCTTCTTACATTCAAACGTAGAAAACTGAAGAATACAACAATGCAACAATAAATCCTTTATCATAACATAATTGCAATAATTCATGTGAATCAATCAATCATGAACTTCCTCGGTATGAGATGAAAATTAGATTGGGGTAGGAAAACTGTCTTTCATTAAACAAGAAATCTTACATATAGATGCATAACCAGAGAACTAGAGTGTCTGCTAAAACTTTACAATCGGGAGCTTTTCTCTACCATCGATCCTTCGAAAAATATCAAAACTAAGTATATATAATCCTAAACATTCGCCTAACAGAGGCCTCCTAAAATTTTGGGATGAGGCATCTCTTCAATCAAATCTTGCCTGCACTCCTTTGTCATACGCCGCCTTAATTCTGCATGGCTCACGCCAGGGGGTAGCTAAGCCCTTAAATGCTGAATTAGCGTGCGCAGGCTTCCCTGGTGAGTCGAGGACTCGGCATGGCTTCTGTGGAAAGAACTAGTACAGAGGACCATCTCAGGCAGACTTCCCGCCAAAACATCCATACATTGCAATTAACGAGTGAGGTGAGGTTTCAACCACCCTCTCTCTTCTTGATTTACTCCGAGCAGATATCAGGGTTGAGATCAAGTTGAACTAGCACCTGGAGAACACGGTGATTCCTTCTGCAGCTATACCCAATGCTTTGGCCCTTTGCACAGCTCTTTCTATCACCTCCAAGCGACTACGGGCTATGACCTTGTGCCTATCTACAAAGGTGCTTTTAGCATTTCGAGGTTCATGGATAGGAAGGAGAAAATCCTTTCTCTTCAAAATTGCGATGGGCAAAATGCCGAGAGGGCCTAATGGGTGCCATGTGCCCCTCTCTGATCTGATCGTCCTGAACTAATTCAGTAATACTGTGGGCCCGGGTTCGGGACATCTTCGATGCTTCGCATCTCGGGGATATGAAAGTGTTGTTCCTTGTGCTTCGAAGTAGCGATGGTCAAAAAGGCAAAGAACCTAATCGCTCACCATGTGTCCCTCCTGGATGAACGACTAAGATCGCTCTCGGATCTTTGGGACCCATCTTGCCAAATGATAAACCTTAGCACCCCTCCTCCAGGCCTGTTCCTTTGTGACTAGGCACCAAAACCATGGGACCGACTCTGGGTGCTTTCGGTGCTTCGGGGTTCAGGGCTCCAAGATGTGAGATGACGAGGAACCTTTACCCTTCGAACTCCCAAATGCTGATATGCCGATGTGACTAGATATTGCGCCAAGCATCACTAGATCGGATGACCCAAATTTTGTCTTAAAATATAGGTGCTTTCTCTAACGCTATATCTCGGGTGACTTGGTAGCCCTGAGATCCCGGTGACCATCGATTAGCTTTATAGATGGGTGTAGACCGCTTGACAACAAAACTTTGCCCGCTCGCTTGACTTGTAATCTAAAAAGAGATTCTTTCGTGCTGCGCTTGGGTGCTTCTCGTGCAACCTGCAGACCTGGGTACTTTTGTGCCTGAGACAAAAATTGTTGCTAACACTCTGCAAAGTGTTATAATCACATATTTGTGTCCCATATTGGTTATAGACACTTGAGTCCTGTAACCCCCCCTACCTCTACCTCAGGTGAGACTTCTCCTGCTGCTTTACAAGTGTTACCGAAAGGGTTAGTAGTTAGGGTTTTTTTGGTGCACTGTTGAAGCGTTTAACCTTGGGACTTCCCTTGTGCCAACAAATGTTTCCATTGTCAAGACCTGAAACTATGATTGCTAGGAACTGAAGTAAAAGAAAAGTGAAGCTTTGTGCGTAGATTTTTTGTTGTAGTGCGCAATATTCTACTTGACTTGCGAAGCTCTGTGATAAGAAAGAAACAGAATCTGAAGAAAAGAGGTAAGATATTGAAAGAGGTAAAGCTTTATGATTTGATAAGAGTAAGATAAGAGGAAATTTTTGTTTCAAAAGCATGAATATAGGTACGTTTGATAGATTTTGTCCTAGCCTAAAAGATAAGGTATAGTTAGAAGGAAGAGTTGATCTAAATAAATTTGATAGAAATAGAGAAAGATATGTTATTCCCATGTATAGAAATAATTTTTGGACTAATACGGGGATGCAGGAACCTAGAAAGAATTTTTGCAGATTGCAGGTCCAGCAATGTGATCCTAGTGCGCAGTATGGGAGAAGTTGGGGAACTTACAAAAGGAATAGAAGATTGACCTTATGTTACAACTACAAAATACCGATACATCTTGCTAAGGAATTCCCTGGTGCAGGTCCTATTTGTCTATAAAATAGTTGGTAATAAATTTGAAGGATGTCCAAGGATGATTGCTAAAGTTGAACAAATGAACACAAGTCAAGAGAATAAAAGAATATTAGAAAATCATAAAGATAAAGAATTAGAGAAATCTCATACTATGTTAGTACAGTTAAAATAATTAATGGATGGTCACAAAGATGTTAGTTTATTAGAGATCTTGAAGGAAAAACAATGCATAAATAAAAGAATAGGAGACTTCGACATAGACTGTGTCTAGGATGAGGAAACACAAGTGAATATTCTGAAATAAAGCACTTGGGAAATCTTGGGGAAGCCTATTGTGGTATCTTCATTGGGAAGAATAGGTTTGTTCAAAGGAAATATGATAACCCTATGTGGAAGAGTGTACCTGTTATCATCCATGAAAAATCGAATCAAGAAGAATTTGAAGTTATTAGGTTTGTTAAGAACAATGCCCCTTTTCCTCTTTTGTTAGGAAAGACTTGGATCAAGGAGGATCATATCAGAAGGAAAATAGAGGAAGAAGCTATAGAAAAGAAAAAACAAGAACTAAGGGATCGAATAGCTATAAAAATAGATCGACTGATAGAAGAACGAGAAGTTAAGTCAAAGAAACAAAAGACCAGAGAATTATCTATCGAGGTTGAAAGAACGTAAGAAGGTTTGAAGGACCTATCCATACAAGAAAGAAGCATATCCACCAAGAAAATAATAAGAGAATGGATATTAACTTCAAACCCTTTGAGAGCACATCAGCAACGTGAAGCTACCATGCTAGGAGAAGATAAGAATAAGAACAAAAAGAGAAATCCAAAGACTCAAATCACAGGTAAAAAGGCAAGGAATCTCAGTAAGAATAAAGACAAGTTAGGAAATCTACAAGAAGTTCCAGAGAAGACTTCGCAGGAGGCAGGCTTGCAGGCTCTGAACCTCCCCAGAACAGTAGAACCATGCAAAATGGGACTTCACCTTGGTGAAGCTATATGTCCATTGGAGGCACCGTGACCATTAGAAAAACGCTCCAAACAGCTAGAAAACACTTTTATGGGTGAATAGACTGTGTTTGGGACGTTGAGACTGTGCCACAACGGACTGATTTGTATTGATTGAGGAATTCCTATCTGTTGGAGGAATCTATTACGACGCTTGCTTATTTAACCCGTCAGACAATGTGTCGGGACCACTTTTTTCTACCCATGATTATCTGAGACAAGAAATGAAGTGATTGTGTGTGTCGAACTATGCTATCAGACCTCACCATCTACTTTTTACCCCCCTATCCATTCACCTACCCTGACGTGTTTGTTAATAGTGAGAATGTTGACCGAGCAAACCGATCTAAAGAAATCCATTGAAGAAGTTCTCAAGAAGTTTATGGATAATAAAGCTATGTCCGAGGGAGTACAGGCATCATCGACTAGGGGACTGTAGGATTCCCCTTCGACTGGACGTCGCTCGAAACGTACTAACCCTGCTACTAAGAAGCGAAGTAAGCATCGCGACAATCTGGCTAACGCGAAGCAGATCCCATCGATCTTACCTGATTACATCCAACCTTTGGCTAGTGCAGTTAACCACGACAACATTCCATGGGACTTATAGTATACATTGATCACTGCATACATATCAAAGGGGATACACATAGAAGGAAGCTAGTTGGGACAGATCCCAACATTGAAGAACAATGATTTCAACCTCAACGACAAAAATAACTAAACGATGATTGTGCCTCACAGATATTTGATGAAGACGACTACGAAGAAACCCTGCATAGTCTCCCAGTCGTGGATTAAGAAGCTCGCGCAGTCAATGATACTCAACATGATGAAGATCCATCACTTTGGTCGACATCAAGAGGTTAACAACTGTGTTAAACTCCTATTTTGTGCTATCACGGAGGATATATATGGATCAACAGGTGCATTACCATGGATTCAACGTTGATTCACCTTATCATAGGACTGAACATGCAAGGACCTAAACCTCAGTAGTTCTACCCATGGAAGACCTTGGATCACTCCCTGGAATAGTGCATTAAGGAGGCATACAAAGAAGTTGAGAAGGGAAAGCAAGGGTACAAGGTAGCCTCCATCCAAGATGGTGCAGTGTGCCTAGCTTGTCATCTCATAGCTGGAAAGCTCGTTAAAAAGAACTGCCCCACACAGGTCACCAGGTTTGTGGTGGACCTCACAGGGAAGTGCGTGGAGGGGATGTGATGTATACCCCCCTTCTCTCTTAAGGGTCGTGTGAGCTCCAAGTCTAGGATTGATCAAGAAACTGAGTCTGATTGACTCTTCGGCCCCTCAAGAACCTCAAATCCACTTATCATGCCCTCTTTCCCTTAAAGTGCAGGTTATATAGAACCCGTGACTTTCTCCTTAATGCCTTTAAGCTTCAGCGTATTTAAGCGCTAGCTCTCCTGGTTAAGCCCCTCCCCTATGTTACCAAGGTTGTGACCTGTTTCCTAATCGAAATACGCATCGTGACCTTGCGTATCGGGCCTTTACATGTGAGTCACCTTGACTCTCCCTACTTTCGAAATCCCAACAGAAGCCTAGCGCATGTTAGATCCTCCCTTATATTCCATCCATATGACCCCTCACTATGACTTGGGGATAAACCTTATGAGAGCTTCATGATTTCCCGATTCATGAAGTTTGCTTACTCATCTTTCTGAAACCCTAACTTGCAAGTTCTGCTCACCAGATCAATGGTCCACAATCCCCATGATCCAACGGTCATGATCTCCTTTTTGCGTATCGGGACTTTTCATTTCATGAAGTTGGAGGACTGGTCACCTCCTTTCTCTCGATATCCAAACTCTCAATATCTCCTTCCCTCAAAATGAATCGACGGTCCCGATCTCTCCTCTATCTGATGACTCATATTAAATCGTGAACTCAGATTTCACGAGTTCCCAGAACTCTTACCTTTGATTTCCCAAGTTGTGAATTCCAAACAAAACCATATCTATGGTCCATGATATTCCTTCTATTGACGGTTGTGATCCTTTCATGAGTTATCATGACCTTTACCTCTTGTTATCCCGAACGACAAATCAGTGAAATGATGATCTCTTGCCACGTGTCCTCCTTGACAATGGACAACTCCGATGATTTCATAATTTCGTAACCCCGCTCCTCCTGTGTACCTTCAAAGCTTATCGTTAGTGCACTTTACCTTGATTGGGTAGCTATGATTATTTTTCACTTAGAATGAACGGTTGAGATATTTCCTTCTATGCACTTGCTCCTCATTGTTTGGACGCTGATCGAACTGTCCAAATCTTTCCCTCTGAGCTTATGCTTTATTTAGAATTAGAATATTTTTGAAAGATTCAAAGGCTTCGAACTTTATCCTTCCTATGAGTCTATTTCTTGGATCTCATCCACAGCTTATGAAAAGTGTTATTCCTCCTAAGCTTGGTCTCATGAAGACTTCGACTTCCCGCACACTCCTTTTGTTTTAGGGATTTTGATAACTCAGATATGAAGGATTTCTCAAAGATAAATTCCTCTCTCCCTCCTTGTGTTCTCCTTTTTCTCTATGCACACTTTGCAACAGATTCTTATGCAGGTTTGAGTTCCTTCAGAGGACTGTTCACACCTTGCAACAGTCACTTTGCACTCTTGGCAAAGGGAAATTTTTGTGTTATATCTTATGATCTTCAGAAACAAAATAGATCTCGTCAATTTACTCCTTGTTTTCTGTGTGCACACATTGCACCATTCGATAGAAGAGAAACAATTGAAACGTATCCTAACATTCACATTTCCATCTACTCATAATGAAATTCATTCCTTCATTCATGAAAACACAATAACAGGGAATTGCAAACAATGTCCACACCATGCATAGGGTCAATTTTCCTCTGTGATCTTCAAAAGTGAAAATGGGTACAACTATAATCAAAACAAAAACTGAAAACTTAGAAATATCCTACTAACTTGTAGCTAGCCTCATTTGGGCGTACAAAACCTATATTTATGTCAGAGGATTCTTAGGGTTCCCCCCTGACTAATTGTCCACTCCAAAAACCTAATCTAAAGACTATCTTAGATCAGTCACATTCTAGAGTAGGAGTGGAAACTCCCACTTCTCTTTCGATCGTTCAAGCATGCTTCAAAGATTTTCCCGACGGCTCAAACATGCTTCAAAATATTCACTGAGACTGCCAACATTGGGATTGTGAAAATATTCCCATGCGTTGAGTGGTCCTACCCCGCGTGCTTGCCAATGATGCTCTTGTATCATACTCCCCTTGAAAAACATTCATGGGCTCCCATCCATAAGTTCCTGCACTGACTTTCCATGCTTCTGAATAACAACTTCATTTTCCCAACTACCATATTCTATTGGTTTTCCCTTACACTTGACCAAATATCAAAATACGTCTTCTGTTTAGTCTTCTTGCCAATCCTCTTCCATATGTGTTTTTTCTTCTATAGGCATTTGTTTCTCCCACTGAATCTTATCTTGATCTTATGATCCCTCTGTTTCATCTTTCTTGTAAGGATACATGTCTGAAATGTTGAATATGGGTGATATGCCCACATCACCTGGAAGCTCAATCTCATAGGCGTTTGCATCAAACTTCTTCAATATCTTACATGGCCCTATATTGTTCATCTTTAACTTGTTATATGTTCCCCTACGGAACCTTCCTTTCCTGAGATGTACTATAACCTGATATCCTACTTCAAATTGAAGTTCTCTACGATGTTGATAAGCTCTGCACTTGTATTCTTGGTTACAACTCTGCAATTGTCCTCTGATCTGGCTATGGAGCTTCTGCATTTCTATAGCAAAATATCCTGCTTCAGTGCTCTTGATATCACTCTGTTCCAAGTATCTCAACTTAGATACTCCCTTGGGTTGCATTCCATACAATATTTGGAATGGGCTCTTTCCAGTGCTCCTGTTTGGTGAGTCATTATATGCAAATTCTTCTTGTGGCAGAATCTGATCCCAATGATTATGGTGCTCTGTGACCAGACTCCTCAATAAGTTTCCCAAACTTCTATTTACTACCTCATTTTGTCCATCTGTCTGAGGGTGATAAGATGAAATTAAGGAAAAATCTATCCCCAATTTCTTCCACAACATTCTCCAAAAATGACCAACGAATTTTGTGCCTCTGTCCGAGAAAATGCTTCTGGGTAGGCCGTGAAGTCTCACAACTTCCTTAAAAATAAAATCTGTAACATGTGTTGCATCACCGATATTCTGGAATGTGACAAAGTGTTCCATCTTTGAAAATATATCCACCACCACAAATATGGAATCAAGTCCTCTTTGCGTTCTTGGTAGTCCCAACACAAAATCCATGCTTATTGCATCCTAAGGCCTCTCTGGTATTGGCAATGGTTGATACAATCCAGTGTTCTGACTTTTTCCTTTTGCATGCTCACAGATTCTACATATGTTCACAAACTTTATCACTTATGTTCTCATACCTGGCCAATAGTATGAACTTCTCAACTGTGAAAATGTTTTATCATGGTTGAAATTTCCAGCCAATCCTCCACTATGATTTTCCTTCAAAAGGTTATCCCTCATTGAGCATTTTGGTATGCACAACTGATTTCCCTTGAACAAAAATACCTCTTGAGTCATGTACTATGTCCACTGGTTTATATCTCTTAGCACCATATTTTCACATGCTTCATATCCTTCCTTGAAATCTGTATCATCACAATACATGTCCTTATGGTGTTCAAACCCCAAGGTATTCACTTGAAATTCTTGCAGAATCAAGCATCTCCTGCTTAATGCATCAACAACTTTGTTAATGTTCTCAACAATATGTTTTATGAAAAAAGTAAAATTTTACATAAACTCAACCCATTTCGCATGCCTTTGATTCAATTTTTCCTGTCTGGTTATGAATTGTAAAGCCTGGTTATCGCTATACAAGACAAATTCCTATGGGGCAAGGTGGTTTCTCCACTTCTTCAAGGTTTGAATTATGGCATAAAACTTCTTATCATACACAAAGTATTTTCTCTTGGTCTCATTCATCTTCTCATTGAAATAGGCAACAAGTCTATTATCCTGGCTCAAAACTGCTCCAATTGCAACTCCACGTGCATCACATCTCACCTGAAATGTCTTCTCAAAATTTGGCAAGATCATAATTGGTCATTATGTTATTTTCTCCTTCAATATATTGAATCTCTTCTCAGCCTCTTCCTTCCATTTAAAATACTTGTTCTTCTTCGTCACCGTATCCATCATTGGTGCACAAATCCCATGGAAGTCTCTGATGAACTTCCTATAAAAACTAGATAATCCATTGAAGATCTTTAACTCAAACATATTCCTTGGTGACGACCATTCTTTGATTTCTTTCACCTTCTCTAGATCCATCTTCAGTACATTTGAAGGGATCACAAAACCCAAGTAAATGAGACCTGTCTTCATAAAAGAGGACTTCCTCATATTTATCAACAACTTCTCCTATTGTAGTCTTCTCATCACTAGTGTCATATGTCTCCAATTCTCCTCTTTAGTCCTACTAAATATTAGTATATCATCCATATATACTACCACAAACTTACCAATGAAATCTTTCAGTATTTCATTCATCAGCCTCATAAAAGGACTTGGAGAATTTGTTAATCCAAATGGCATAAAAAGCCACTCATACAAACCTTCATTTGTTTTAAAGGCTGTCTTCCACTCATCACCTTCTCTCATCCTAATCTAGTGATATCCACTTTTCAAATCTATTTTGGAAAATAAATTTTCTCCACTTAAACAGTCCATTAAATCATCCATTCTTGGTAAAGAAAATATATACATGATGGTGATCTTGTTAATGGCTCTTGAGTCTGTACACATTCATCATCCTCCATCCTTCTTTGGAATCAACACAGTTGGTACTGTGCATGGACTCAAGCTCTCTCTCACCAAACCCTTATCTAACAATTCCTAGACTTGGTTATTCACTTCCTCATTCTCTCGAGGTGTCAACCTATATGTTGCTTTGTTTGGTAGAATTTATCCTGGTATCAAGTCAATATGGTGGTTGATACTTCTGATGGGTGGCAAGGAGTTAGGCAGCTCATCCACCACTATGTCAACAAAATTATCCAACAATTCCTGAACTTCTTCAGAAAAATCATCCATCGTATAACTCTAGGTTTCTTCACCACAACGAACTGCATCTCCTATTCTTTCTTGAATTATGTTAGGAGTTCCTTCCTGCTCATGAGAAGTATGCATGTATTGGCTTCCTCTTTCACTTTATTCTCCTTTATTGGCAACAACATGTGTGTTCTACCATTCTTCTCTAAGGTTTATGTATTCTTCCTCTCATCATGAATGACATTCTTTTCAAACTTCCATGGTATTCCCAGAAAAATATGGCATACATCCATGGGAATTACATCACATATAATTTCATCTCTATATCCTCCTATCTTAAATTCAACCAAGCATTGTTTAGTAACCGTTACCTAGTGTCCTTTTTGCAACCATCAGACTTTGTATGGATTCGGATGTGTAGTTGTCTCCAGCTCCAATTTCTCCACCAGCTCTGTGGATACTAAGTTATCAGTGCTCCCACTGTCAATTATCACCTTGCATACTATGTCTTTAGTCTTTCAAGTTGTTCCGAAGAGACTATTCCTCTGCACTGGCTTTTCAACTTCTGCCTCTAGTTTTAAGAGAACCTTCCTCAACATCAAGGATCTTCCATCCTCTGCTCCTTCTGCTTCAAAATTCCCTCTCTGTGCTTATGAAATGTGAGCCTCACCTCCTCCTTCTTTATTTTTATCGGGACATTCCCAAGACATGTGTCATATCTTTCCACGGGCATAACACCTTACTTCTCCTCCTCCTCTTCATCCTCTTCCTCTAGAATAGCTTCTTCCACCACCATGTCTTCCTCGAGAACTTACTCCTCTTTCTAAGTGACTGTGTGGTTTCTCAGTCTCATCCTTAGACTTATGTTCTCTCTCATGGGTAAATCCATTGCTTTTGTTTTGGGTTGGGCATTTACCTCTTCCTCGCTGGCTTTGTTTTCTGACCAACTTCTCCTCTACCTTCAGTGCGAACTGATAAGCATCCTCCACTATATTTACTGACATCATGTTGAGCTCATCCTGGATTTCATATCTCAGGACATTTATATATCTGGGAACTTTTTCTCAATCTCTCTCCCTTTTTCCAGTTTTGATGTTTAGCCTGTAGAACTCCTTTGTGTACTCCTTAACTATCATCCCCTTCTATCTCAGGTTCTGCATCTTCCTGAACAGATTGATTTGATAATATTTGGGTGTGAACTTAGATTTCATCTTAGCTACCATTATGTCCTAATTCTTTATCTTTTTTTTTCCTTTGCTTCTCCTCTCAGCCTATAGTTCATCCCACCATAGCACTGCATGTCCTTTTAGCCTGGTGACAACTTGTTTCACTCTTTTCTCTTCATCGACCTCTTCATAGTTGAAGTGTTTGTCCATGGATATTATCCAATCCAACATCTCTTCAACATTTAAATTTCCTTCATACATTGGGACCTTTATCTTGGCTCTGCCTCCCAATCTAGAAACTACTCTCAACAAGCGTTCTTGGGAAACATCCTCTCTTGTAGCTTCTTCGGCAACATTCTCACCCATAGCTTCTTCACTCTCTGCATCGTTGATGTCTCTAGCATCAGGTGCTCATCTCTGCACTGCCTCCATCGCCTCTAATCTTGCAAAAAGTTCTCACATCTCCCTTTCTACAACCTGATTGGCCAAAGGTGGTTCCACTCATCTCCTCGGTGGCATTGTGTCGACTGTCTCACACACACAGAGTACAACTTCAAGTTCTTTTGTCTCCTTTATCTCCTTTGCCTACTGTCTGCAAAAAAATTTTCATCTTTGATACCACTTGATGAAGACCCCCATTCTCTCCTAAGGGTTGTGCGACCTTCCAGTCTAGGATCGATCAAGAAAATGAGTCTGATTGATAGTTCGGCCCCTCAGGAACCTTGAATCCACTTATCATGCCCTCTTTCCCTTAAAGCGTAGGTTATATGGAACCTGTGGCTTTCTCCTTAAATCCTTTAATATTCAACATATTTAGGCGCTATCTCTCCTGGTTAATCCCCTCCCCTTATGTGACCAAGGCTATGAGCAGTCACCTAATCAAAAGGTGTGTCACAACCTCATGTATCGGGCCTTTGCATGTGATTCACCCTGACTTTATCGACTTTTGAAATCCCGACAGGAGCCTAATGCATGCTAGATCCTCCCTTATATTCCATCCATATAACCCCTCACTATGACATGGGGCCAAACCTTCTGAGCTCTTCGTGATTTCACGATTCACGAAGTCTTCTTATGCGTCTTCCCAAAACCTGAACTTGCAACTTTCGCTCGCCAAATCAGTGGTCCACAATCCCCGCGATCCAACGATCCTAATCTCCTTTTCGTGTATCGGGACTTTGTGTTTAACAAAGTTGGAGGACCACTCACCTCTCTTCTCTCGATGTCTAAAATCTCAATATACCCTTCCCTCGAAATGAATCAACTATCCATATCTCTCCTTGATTTGACGGCTCAGATCAAATCGTGAACTTGGATTTCTCGAGTTCCCCGAACTCTTACCTCTGATTTCTTGAGTTGCAAATTCTTAACAAAACCAAATCTACTATCCATGATCTTCCTTCGATCGATGGCTATGATACTTTCACAAGTTCTCACGACCTTTACCTCTGGCTATCGTAAACAGCAAATCAACGAAATGTTGATCTATCACCACATTTCCTCCTTGATAATGGATGGCTCCAATGATTTTGGAATTTCATAACCCCACTCCTCCTATGTACTTTCAAAGATTATCGTTAGTGCACTTTACCTTGATTGGGAAGCTCTTATTCTTTTGCACTCATACCGAACAACTGAGATCTTTCCTCCTCTACGCTTGCTCCTCATTGTCTGGACATTGATCGAACAATCTAGATCTTTCCCTATGATCTTACGCTTTCTTTCAGACTTAGAATATTTTTGAAAGATTCAAAGGATTTGACCTTTATCTTTCCCACAAGTCCATTTCTTGGATCTCATCCACAACTTATGAAAATTTTTATTCCTCCTGACCTTGGTCTTTTGAAGACTTCAACTTCCCGCACACTCCTTGCATTTCAGGGATTTTGATAAATCAGCTCTGAAGGATTTCTTAAACAAAAATTTCTCTCGCCCTCTTGGCATTTTCCGTTTTCTCTATGCACACTTTGCAACAGATTCTTATGCATATTTGAGTTCCTACAGATGACTGTGCACACCTTGCAGCAGTCACTTTGCACTCATGGCAAAGGGAAAGTTTCTTGCTATCTCTTCTGAGCTTCAGAACTGAAACATATCTCGTCCATGCACTCCTTGCATTCTGTGTGCAAACCTTGCACCACTCAAAAGAAGAGAAACAATTGAAACTTATCCTAACATTCACAGTTCCATCTACTCATAACGAAATTCATTCATTCATTCATGAAAACACAATAACATGGAATTTCAAACAATGTCCACACCATGCATTGGGTCAATTTTCCTTTGTTATCTTCAAAAGTGAAAATGGCTACAATTATAATCAAAACAAAAGATGAAAACTCATAAATCTCCTACTAACTTGCATATAGCCTCATTTGGGCATACAAAACCTCTATTTATCTCAAAGGGTTTTTAGGGTTCCCCCAGACTACTCTTCTAATCCCAAAACCTAAAGACTATATTAGATCAGTCACATTCTAGAGAAGGAGTGGAAAATCCCACTTCGCTCGCGATCTTTCAAGTGTGCTTCAAATATTTTCCAGGTGGCTCAGACATGCTTCAAAATTGTTGAGTTCATACGTGCTTCAAAATATTCACCAAGATTGCCAGCATTGAGATTATGAAAATATTCCCATGCATTGAATGGTCCTCCTCTGTGTGCTTGCCAACGATGCTTCTGCATCAGGATGAAAATGAACTGGGCAAGCTACCTTGTCAACGAGCTCAAGAAAGACTGTCGCGAAGCGTAAGATCAAGGATACAAGTTCCATTTCAGTTAGTTGTTGGTGTTGATCCAATTTGTTGTTTGGAAAATGACGGAAGGAGCTGCATTCTTAGAGATAGAACCTTTGGATCCGTTGGCCATGAATTTCTCCAATCTATGGTACATGAATGACATGTGAAAGTAGTGGCAGTCGAACACAATGTTCCACACCTACTATCAGCAGCTAAAGGTTTCCATAGAATCGTTCTCTCCCATGACTCCATGAACATTGTACCAATAAAGACCATTAGCTAAGTTTTGTGCTGATCGAAATTTCATTTATATCACTCCATGCACGGATGAGAGAAAGGATCAATTACAGTCCTACTATAAGATGACCGACGAAGATATGGAGGAAATCACCAAGGAATGGATGATAGAGTTTCGTGTATCGATCGATGATGCAGACTTCTCCGAGCCTGATATCATCAAAATCCCCTTGGTCACTCAGGCTGAGCATGTCGGAAAGACCAGCGTGAAGAAGAAGAAGAAAAGGGAGGAATTCCAAGACATAGAGACTGATGAGGAGGAAAATGCCTTGGAAGAAAGTAGACCTAGCTCACCCGCAGGAGGAGACGGATATGAAGTAAATCAAGAATTAGGAGGGGAAGAAGGAGAAAAGTAAGGAGAAGGTGAAGCTACACCGCCGAAGGCCCCCCTACCGAGACAGAAACATCAAAGAATAGAAAGGGTTATTTGCAGAAACCCTCGGCAAGAAAGAAGACCCACTCAAGTAAGCCCCAACTAGAGGCTACGCTCATGGAGGATGACATTAGTCAATGTTATAGGAATATTTTCCTCACCATTGCTATCTTTCATAGAGGGCATTTTTCCATTTCCCTATGCAGACTTATCGACCCCCTTTTTGATAAATATAGAGCCAAAATTATATATGTTTCCACATATACACTTCCTAACTGCTTTGCAAGATGCGTATATGCTTGTTGGTCCACTATAGCTCGTGTATATTAGGATTTGTGCTAGAAAATACAAAATGAGGTCAGGTTTCCATGTCACGACAAATGATCTCTTATATTTGGCCTTCCATAGACTGGAAGCGTTATGACTCGGCCCTTCAATTGCATTATGGAGGCTATAAGAGCACAATTTCGAGCTATGGAAAAAGAGAGAGAAAGCATTCAACTTTGAGAGAAACGTTACTCTAGATAAATTACTTCATATTGAGTCTGCATCCCTTTGTCCCTCAAGTCTGAACACAGTGTTCAGCCGCCAAGATCTTCCATTATTGTCAAGAGGATATCATTATCTCTTTGTTGTGAGCTTGCCTTTGGTGGAGGATTGAAGTGGTGGAGACCCAATTGGAAGGAACTTGGTTTCTTGGTTTCAAACCATGTCGACACGGAAGTCTGTAATGTTGATACTTTTGTTGATCAATTATTAATAGAAATACTCCTTTCCTGTCCTGTCGATATCTTGCAAATATATGATTATTATCCATGTGCATGTTTGTAATGTTTATT
Organism: Picea mariana; assembly: GCA_032191745.1. Taxonomy (NCBI): domain Eukaryota; kingdom Viridiplantae; phylum Streptophyta; class Pinopsida; order Pinales; family Pinaceae; genus Picea; species Picea mariana. Next base: position 154,985 of record JASDQU010371429.1, on the reverse strand, counting down.
AATGGATTTTGCTATTTGATGTGCTAACGCATTTTATATACTGTCACTATATACTTGCATCACTTGTTTGTTGATAACTTCTTGTAGGTGTAAAGATTTGGGTCAAAGTGCTCAATGGTGGAACAACATCAAACATTTGGATCGAGGTAGTTTTATTCCTTGTATTGCACATTAGCTTATATAGCACATGTTGGAATTGAGTTTATTTCTACAGTCATACCTATCTTTTGTGGTTTACCCTTGGCCATAAAGAGTTTTTCCTTTGTAACAGAATTGGCGACTCCACTGGGGAGAGATCTTCCTTCTAAGGGTTGAAGTATTTTTCCTTCTTACATTGCTCTTTTCCCTTTGTATTTCTTGTCGTATCACAGTTGGATAGAGCCTGTTCACTCTAGGTCTGAGTTTTCATCATTTTAACCTTGCCTAGCCTTGTTTTAAAAGATATACGCCCTTTTTTCCCTAACAGTTGCATGTATACGCTTGTTGTCCCACTACAAGAGGCATATATACACCCTTTTCTCTTGAACATGAGTGTATACCACTTCCCCCTTGCTTGTTTGCTTGATTTAGTGACTGTTGGGTAGGTTTTGAGGATGACTGAGCCTTATTAGGTCTCTGTGGTACCTGTTGAGATTATCTGGGATGATAGGAAACCTTTTTGGAGTTGAATTTTTGGGTGGTGTCTTTCTCTTTGTTTTCCATTTTTGATTTGTCCTTGGTAGTTGGGTTGTCTACTTAGCCGCTTGGTATTCTTCTCGAGTGATTTCTTTTATACACAGTAGAATTTATATATCAAGTTGCTTATCAGTCCATGCATTTTCTTTTTAATACATTGAAAATACAAAAGAATAGGTATTTTGCATTGGTTGGTATTTTTGTCTTTGAACCTTTATCATTAGCTTAGCACATTTAGCGAAAGATTGCATTTTACTTCTAAGTTGCAGAGTTAAAATTGAAGATTTCACTTGTTTTATTTAGCATATCATTCACTGAAAAGTTAAAGTTAGGCTTTACATTATATCTATTTTTATTTTCATGTGGAGTCATAATACCATGAGTTTCATTTACATACCTCTTTGAGTAATCACGACCAATAAAATTTACGCTTTAAACTAAAATTGATTAGTCACGATTTTATTTTTTAGGGTGCACAAACTAGGCTAGGATTTAGTGCCTTGGAATAGGATTTTGTGAGTAAACTTCTCCAAGGCAATTAAATCAACTTATGTGTCTGAGAAAAGGAGTTGAGAAATCCATTGTATAATTGGTAATATCAGGAGGCTCCGCTCACACCAGAGTTAATCACGAGGTCACGCGAAGTTAGTTGAAGGGATAACTCCTGGATATTCACCTAGCGTCATAGATATTTCTGTGGATTTATTCATATTTGGGGATCTTTCTAGTTCCCATACCTCTTTGAGAGCCGGTGCTTTCAAGGTTTCGGGCTTTGCTACCCTACCCATATGGTGATCCAGACTTACAACTGCTCTCCTGTGCATCGATTATACAATGGTTTATTAGTTGCTTGACTTAGGTTTCTCATAGGTTACTTGCAAGGGTTATTCTTCTTGTATCCAGAGTCAGATAGGGGTCAGATAGCACACAACCTTTATGGAGGATTACCTCTCCGGGGGGGTCTGACCGATTGGTTGTTAAGCCTACGAGGTCCCTTATAACTGATTATGTTACCTCCAAACTTTAGCAAGGAGTCTCAGGTCTCTGTTGGACGAGGCATACCTTCTTTAGCGAGGGAGGCCACTCAACCACTTTAGCCCATTTTCATGCATATTGGTCGTTTGATGTTTTGGTATGCTCTTTGATTACTAGTTAACCTTAGGACTCTAGTTTTTGGTTTCATTATCATGGATAGCAGAGTTCCTTTTACTCCTCCATTCACCACTACCCCCCCCCATGATGCCTCCTCATTTCATGGGGGCAAACCCTTCTATTTTTTACAATGGTATGCACGATTACAACTCTCAATCCACACCTTGGGTCTCTAGTCATTTTTTTGTTGATATGCCTTCCCATGTGCAACCCCCTCCCTGGTCTACTTATATGAATCCTAGCATTGGATCCAGAGGCACTATCTCTCCCATGCCCACTTCTTCATTTGATATGAATCATTTTCCCATGAGAGGTTGGAACCTTCCACCTTATGGATCCAATCCTAGCTATGCTCTTTTAGGATCTAGTGCTCATATGGGTGCTTATTACACCCCTCCCATGTATCTTTCATTTTCCATGTCGGTCCCTTTAAACACTTTTTTTGTACCAGGTACTCAAGTACCCCCAAGTCTTCTGTATGGGGAAAACCAATTTCATAATTTGGGCTACCTTCCTTATGGGACACCCTCACAAGGGGGCAAAATATATCCTCACTCGAATAATTCTTATCCTACCTCGGTCTCTTTGCATACCTCAGTGATGATGCCCATTCAGACCTCTTCAGACCACCTTGGCATAAACCACCATGTTTCTGGACCAAGACAGGGAGTATACCAAGATCCTTTATGGCTTTCAATGTTTCAGAATCAATCTTTTCTGGGACCTTGCAATCAAATACCACAACCTATTAGTAACCCAACCACTATAAGCCACACTAGCGCACCATCGCTCACCTCTGCTAGTCATGTTGGAGATGAGTCGACACTTTCTATAAATCATGTCGACAACTCACTTCCAACCTCTGCCAATTATGTTGGGGGCACCATCCTTTTCACCCCGGATCATATCTGTGTCACGTCTTTGACTCCTATTCATCATACAGGAGACGACTCTCTTTCCTTGGTTAGTCCCATCGAGAAACATAAACGTCTCAGACGTAAGCCTATATTCCTTTGCAGGACTTGTGAAGGAAACCATATTACTCGCTTGTGCCCAGTGACTGTCGGGATACTAGAGACGTGGGGCTCACCCAAAATCCCTTCGGACTCCTAGAAACCCATGGTCCCTCCTCACACCACTTTACCTTTAATGATCCCAGCAGTCTCACTGCTGATATTTTCCTCTGAACTCACCCCCTCCACGGAGGGTGAAGCATCTCCTGCCCTCATTACCATGCATCCTCTTCAACCTATAATTGAAGAAGTGACCATTCCGATGCCATTTATGGTCAAACCGAATCTCCCTGAAAAGAGTGATGCACCCTCTAGTCACATCATCAACATTCCAAGTCTTCCCCTTTCTGAACAAGAGAG
>JASDQU010371429.1:141300-151735 GCA_032191745.1 Picea mariana | reverse complement strand
TTTTACAATGGTATGCACGATTACAATGCTCAATCCACACCTTGGGTCGCTAGTCATTTTTTCGTTGATATGCCTTCCCACATGCAACCCCCTCCCTGGTCTACTTATATGAATCCTAGCATTGGACTCGGGGGCACCATTGCTCCCATGCCCACTTCTTCGTTTGATATGAGTCATGTTCCCATGGGAGGTTGGAACCTTCCACCTTATGGATCCAATCCTAGATATGCTCTTTCAGGATCCAGTGCTCAGATGGGTTCTTATTACACCCTACCCATGTATCTTTCATCTGCCATGTCGGTCCCTTTAAACACTTTTTCTGCACCAGGTCCTCAAGTACCCCCAGGTCTTCAGTATGGGGAGAATCAATTTTATAATTCGGGCTACCCTCCTTATGGGACACCCTCACAAGGGGGCAACATATATCCTCACTCAAATAATTCTTATCCTACCTCGGTCTCTTTGCAAACCTAAGTGACCATGTTTCTAGGCCAGGACAAGGAGTATACTAGGATCCTTTCTAGCCTGCAATGTTTCAAAATCAATCTTTTCCGAGACCTTGGAATCAAATACCGCCATATATCTCTAGCCTAACCACTGTAAGCCACACCAGTGCACCATTGCCCACATCTTCTAGTCATGTTGGAGATGAGTCGAAACTTTCTAAAAATCATGTCGACAACTCGCTTCCAACCTCTGCCAATTATGTTGGGGGCACCATCCTTTTCACCCCGAATCATAGTCGTGTCACGTCTTCGACTCCTATTCATCATACAGAATATGACTCTCTTTCCTCGGCTAGTTCCATCGAGAAACCTAAACGTCTCAGACGTAAGCCTAAATTCCTTTGCAGGACTTGTGAAGGAAGCCATCTTACTCTCTTGTGCCTAGTGACTTCCGGGATACCAGAGGCGTGGGGCTCACCCAAAATCCCTTTGGACTCTGAGACACCCATGGTTCCTCCTCACACCACTTCACCTTTAATGATCTCAACGGTCTCACCATCGAGATTTTCCTCTTACCTCACCCCCTCCATGGAGGGTGAAGCGTCTCTTGCCCCCATAACCATGCATCCTCTTCAACCTATAATTGAAGAAGTGACCACGCCAGTGCCATTTATAGTCAAACCGACTCTCCCTAAAAAGAGTGATGCACCCTCCATTCATGTCATCAACATTACAAGTCTTCCCCCTTCTGAACAAGAGAGATTGATTCTTCCTCTGAATACTCTCTCTCCGAGTTCTGACGAGGTCCCCTTCGACTGGGACAACCTGACGGGACATCCCATACCCCCACCTATGTCTATTCCACTAAGAGACATTATTTGAACCATAACAGAGACTATGTACTCCGTTATCACTTTCTCCTCCTCGACTTGGAGAGCTTTGGGATTTCCCAAGATTTTGTCAGCTATCCACAAGATACTGACTTTCAGCAAAAGGCTAGGATGGGAGCCTTGGCCTCCCCCTTTACATGTTGATTAGAACTAAAATCGAGTCTTAGTTAAGCTCTTTTCCGACTCATTATTAAAAATTGAAAAGATCACCGAGTGATTTGTCCCTTTCACACTCGTTAAAATTGAATTTGAAAGATCATGAGTCTTAGTTAAGCTCTTTTCTGACTCGCTATCAAAAATGGAAAAGATCGCCGAGTGAATTTGTCTTTTTCACACTCGTAAATTGTATTTTAAAAGACATCTATTTGGCACAAGTTTACCCCTTTTTTCACACCAAGTAGACTAAAAGATATTAAAAAGGACAAGTTTTGGTGTTAAATTGTGATTGCATCTCATGCCCTTGCTTGCAGTATTGAGCCTTTAGCAGATTCTCGCTTTGCATTATAAACCATGGCCCAAGCAGTTTGCATCCTCAACCAAGCAAATCCTTGTTGATATCCTTCGCAATTTGACACCCTATACCCAGGGGGGAACATCACCCCAAGTGTCCATCTCCCGCATGCATTTCCTTGCATTGAGCATAGGTACGTTCCATTGCTGGAACTAGTTTTTCTTACTTGCGACACTCATTCTCTCCTCTGTATCATAGCATTCACTTGTTATGAAAAAACAAAAAAAGATGGGCAGTAAGGGAGTACTATATTGTAATGGGTAGTAGTCGTGTCACCTTTGAACAGAGCACAAAGTTATTAAGTCCTTGTGTCATCATAATTTTGGGTTTAACATGGCCTTAGGAAGCTGATCTCGTTACAAAATTCTCTCTACCGACTGGTTAATCTTCCAATCACTATAGAGAATATTATGGATGCCTCCTGCATCTTGTTGTCACATCATTAAGTCTATGCTATTGGAGTCCACTGTATGTCTCATGCTCTTGTTCAAAGGAAGTCTATCAACCTATGTCAGGCACTCCTCAGAAATCTTGACTTTGCATGTTGTTCGTACCCTCAGTTTGTCTTATAATCACATTATACTTTAGTCTTATGATGCACCCTGGCCCTACTTTCATCATTGGTAGGTCACCTTGAACCCAACAATCGATATTTCATCATGGGTCATTGACTAGGTGGTTTCCCTTATGTTCGACGGCAAGACATCTATTCACACTTTGGGATTCATGCAGTGTATGGGATGCCATTAGCCTTATTGGTGGTTTCCTCGCCTTTGTTAGCAATTTTCATCATTGGTTTCTATTCAGAAGGTCTTTTTCATGTACCGCTTGCATTTGGCACATGCGAAAGACACACAGGGTTGTTGGTTCGTGAACATGTTCTTCATCCGATCTTCACCAAATCATGAAGCTCCTTCTTTGTTCCTCGTTATGACTGATGAGAGATGCCTTAATTCTCTCCTTTCATCGGGTCTCTTTCCATCGACTTCAGCTCATGTATTCTGGATACGAGACCTAGAGTTTTATGAGTACCTTGAGGCTTGCAGTCATTAGTGGTAGGATCTCTCACCATTGATAGATGGGAATACATCAATGTCTCCTGATCAATGGATCTCTCAAGTGTTCAAAACCAGCTCCTTTATTCACATTTGTAGAGATGTACTCAGTGCCTTGATACCTACTTTTATCATTGGTAGGTTGTCTCGCGTTTGTTAACGGTATACCTCAATGACCAGTAATCAAATGATGTCTTATCATGTTCGACCTCAACTCATTTATTCACATGATGTAGACTTGCACCATTGGCGTATTGTATTGAAGACTTGAAGGCATCACTTTGTGTACGCATCTTTCCTGAGTTGTTGCTTCTATTTCATTGGACCAATACCTATTTGACTTCAATGATCATGGGAGATTAGATTGTACTCCATGGTATACAGATATCTTCAGATTGATTTTGAGACTGGTTTCACTGGGCCTTGTTCGTGACTATGAAAACTATTAGCATGTAACTGCATTTATACTTGCCTACTCATGGCCATGAACACTTGTTGTTATATTTTCCACGTGGATCTGCATTGTATTCTTGGCAGCCAAGTATGCAAAGTTAGTACATAATGTAATGAGCAATTGAGTTCGTCTAGCTGGTTCTCTACCACTCCACTTCTGGGTTATTTATAATGTATTTCAGCCATCGCAGATACTCCTCTCATCTCACACATTAGGGGGCATTTGTTATAGAAAGATTTGCCTCACCATTTCTAGCTTGCACATACGGCCTTTTTCCACTTACCTATGCAGAATTATCAACCCCTTTTCGATAAATCCAGAGCCAAAAATATATATTTTTCCACATATACGCTCCCTAACTACTTTGCAAGATGCATATACGCTTGCTGCTCCACTACAGCTCGGGTATATCGGGATTTGTGCCAGAAAATAAAAAATGAGGTCGGGTTTCCATGTCACGATAGAAGATCTCTGATCTTTGGCATTCCATATACTGGAAATGTTCTGACTCGGCCCTTCAGTTGCATTCTGGAGGCTATTAGAGCACAATTTCGAGCTATGGAAAAAGAGGAGAAAGCATTCAACTTTGAGAGCAAAGTTACTCTGGAGAAATTACTTGATATTGAGTCTGAATCCCTTTGTCTCTCAAGTCTGAACACAGTGTTCAACCCCCAAGATCTTTCCTTATTTTCGAGAGGACCTCATTACCTCTTTTCTATGAGCTTGCCTTTGGAGGAGAATTGAAGTGGTGGAGACCCAGTTGGAAGGAACTTATTTTCTTGGTTTCAAACCATGCCGACACGGAAGTCTGTAATGTTGATACTTTTGTTGATCAATTATTAATATAAATACTCCTTTCCCGTCCTATCGATATCTTGCAAATATATGATTATTATCCATGGGCATGTTTGTAATGTTTATTAATGGATTGCGCTATCTGATGTGCTAACTCATTTTATATATTGTCACTATATACTTGCATCGCTTGTTTGTTGAGAACTTCTTGCAGGTGTAAATCTTTGGGTGAAAGTGCTCAACGGTGGAACGACATCAAACGATTGGATCGAGGTAGGCTTCTTCCTCGTATTGCACATTAGTTTATATAGCACATGTTGGAATTGAGTTGATTTCTGCAGTCATACCTGTCTGTCGTGGTTTACCCTTGGCCATAGAGATTTTTTCCCTTGTAACATATATGATCAGTATAAATAAGAGTAGGAGGCATGAGGAATCTTGTCTTGAGAATTATTGTAATAGATCTTTGCTTCACCGAAGGTTTCCCCCTCGAAGAGGGAAGTGAACATTGCTTTCTATGAATAGGTAGTATTTATGGTATTGCTCTTCTCAATATTTTGTTGTTCAACTGATATATGTTGAATATTCATGTTTTTGCATACTATATTACATCTGGTACGTTATAATGTGAAATTGAATAACACTAACAAATCTATATTTTCCACCATATGATTTACTCTAAAATTATGATATCAAAGGCCGTAATGAAAACATTGTTTCTTTAGTTTCCATTCTCATCCTTGGAATTTATCAATTCATCACTCAAAGGTTGTCGTGCAACTACTTGATAATTTTTCTCACCCATAGGTCGTACATCTTCCTCACCAAGTCAAATTCCTCTCTGGTCGACTCAATTATTTACTGGGTCAAAATCACCTTGGCCTAGTCGATTTCACTTTGTCCTAGGTCATTTCACTTCCATGGGAAACTTCACTTTGGCCTAGGTCAATATCTCATTGGATTTTTCTCTGACATTGGTAAGAAGAGTCGAGATCTCCTTTATAAGGGGTTACCCATTGACCAAAAGTTTAGTCTAACCACCTACACTCCCACTAGATTAGTCTTTACATCCATTGGCAGCAAGAAAGAGAAGTGTTTTTTTGTTCTTGGGAATCTCACAACACAATTGAAGAATAAAAATAGTACAATTGATATTAAAGTGGACAAAAGATCGAATTTATTTAAATTGTGAAAATTGATGAACCCGTGCCAAGATTGAAAGCTATTCTTAGCTTCACTATCCTAGACCAGAGATGTGGCAAGGTTTCATTTCAATACCTCTATGAGTATGTCGAGATTAGTACAAGCATAGGCTTAACAACAACTCATGTTGTGGAGACTTTTGTAGTCATAGGGAATGAAGGTGTTTCTCTTGGGGGCGGATTTTGTTTTGATACTGCATCATGTAACTTTATGAAATGCAATGCAGGATTAAAATTTGTGCAACCATATTTCATTTCTTCTTTGAATTTAACATACGCAAGTGATACATTGAATACATCTTACTTGTACACTATGATTCCTCTGACAAATACTACATTTGGAGCTAAGATTTCCCATAGTAATTCAAGGAATGAAAATACTTTCACCATGGGTACTCAACATGCTTTCAATCCCTTTACAATTGTAAAGGCATGCTTGAATAACCATGAAAAATTTTCTTACCTTGTCCAACTTGAATGGAGGCCAAAGTATTTGATAACCCTTTCTAGGGAAGGAGACCACAATTATATTGATATCAATTCTAACATAGGTCTCTAGTTTTGAAACCATGATGCGAGTCTTGAGTATTACTTCATAATTGTCTTCCATAAACCATGGACTGCAAGCTTAGCTATTCTTTGTGGTTCCTTTTGGGATTGTGTCTTATTTAGTGACCACATTTTTTGTTCTAGGATGGTAGTATAGTGACATTGTTAAGTTCTTAGTAGTTTTCACTTATACATTCTCGTAAATATCTTACAAGTTTGAAACTAGTGAGGTTTGAATATTTTTTTTGGAGAATATTATGGTAGGACAATAACATATGGTTTCCATGTGTAGTGAAGTGAGAAAAAGCCAAAGACAAACCATGGGAGAGTGTTGATGGACATTGATATTCAATTTTCGTAGTTAGATTGAGCATAGAAGCCTCTTAAGCCTTACAAAATAAACCAAGAAACCCATCCTTAAATACCATGGAATAATAAGGAGTAGGAAGTTGCACTTAGACTTTCCTCAAGATCATAGGCCTAGTAGCCTTTATGAAGACATTGTTCTATATATAGCATTGAGAATAGAGACCAAGATTTCACTTCCACGTAATATACATGTTGGTGAAGCGAGTGGGTTATAAGTCACTCGTTTATGGATCGTATTGGTATCAGAGAATTTGAATACTTGGCCATGATGCAACTAGTATAACTTTGAAGAGAGCATATACTTAGCATGGGTAAGGAAAATAGATAAAGGATAGATGACTTAAAGGCCATCGATGCTCAACTTCAATAAGAGAAAACCCACTTGAAAGAGAAGGTCCAGATGTATGTCTAGATGATGGTAGAGATGGTGAAGAGACTTGAGAACTCTTCCAATCCATTGTAATTTCTAAATAATAAGTTTTATGAATGCCAAGAATCCCTCACAGCTATCATGGAATATTGGGACAAGTACATATTCCAACTTGCACAACTGGGAGAGAAGGTCATCAAGATGAATAGTTGGAAATATGAAAGACTCACTCGGATGAAAACTTAGATACAACAAGAGATGGTAGAGAAGGAGGAGGCCTTGGAAAAGATCCAAGCAATTGTCCAAGAGCACTAGGAAGCAATACCACATTCCATTTCCACTGTCGAAGCTAGCACCATGACCAATACAACTCTATCAAGTTCACCTTCCATAGACATTTATGAAGATTAGCTTGGTGAAATTGAAAAGCATACTAGAGGTAGTGGGTAGAAATTTTTAAGAAAAATGGGATATTATGGACAAGGGATAGGTAGGAGAATAGAAGGAATCCTAATCCCCATTGTATCTACACCATGGTTCAATCATGAAGGCCTAGGTTTCGATGGTAGAGGGGAAAATTTCATGACTATGAAGACCATTTTTGTGAAGGTGAAAGACATGATAGAGTTAAATTTCTCATCAGAGGAAAGATAAATAATACATGAAGGTGGTAGCCCCCTAAAACCTCAATCTTCTTATGGTGTATTAAAGAATGGAAATGATGATAATAGTTCAAAGACTCAGTGTACACCTACCCATTATTGTAGGAAGAAATCCCACAAAACTATTAGTTGTTTGTACTCAAAGGCATGCTCACTCTATGGGAAGAAAGTTCATTAGGGGGCATCTTGTTGGGATAAGTAAGCCACATGCCACAAGATAGATTGATTCTAAAGGAATAATGGAAATAATACTTCCCAAATCCAACGACGAATTCAAAGGCACACGGAGAGGAGTATGCTAGGAAGTATCTGTAGCAACAAAAATAACATTTTCCACCATTGCAAGTTGAGTAGACATTTGGAAGAAAAGTGTCTATGACTTCATCCATAGCTTAACCCTAAAAAATGCACAATCAATAGAAGAGTGTGGAGAGTGAATATTGAAGGAGATGAAGAGTTTCCTTCATCTCTAGTCCAGGGAGTTGGAGAAGTATAGGAGGTTAGTGACATGAAAAAGATGGAAAACATGTTGATCCCAAGGGAAGCCACAATATAGTTGTTTTTTATATTGCATATGAAGAACCCATTCTTGAAGATGTGTCAAATATTCTTGCATGGAGGTCAATGACCTTGGGGGAGTTCTTGAGAACTTGATGATGTTCTTGTAAGCATGTTCATGCACCAAAAAGTTGTTTACATGATAGGCAGTAACTAATCAGAGAAGAAGGAAACAAAACACACTTCCCCTGTAAATGTTTACATGATGTCATAGTGTGTTGGGGTTACACTAAACACAAACCAAGTTTTGGCTTGGCTTCATTGATTGTGAAGATGGACTATCTCCAAGTCTCAGAGAGATGGGAATGGATGTTGATTGGAGATTTTGGATATGGATATTGTTCAAAGTTGAGAGTCAATGAGAACACTTATGCATTTCAAGAACAAATGAACCAATAACCAAAGCTAGAGCCATAAGCCAAAGCCAAATCTACATTTAGAACTGTAGCTAGGATCTAGTTTTAGAGACATGTTCCAGAAAAGAAGATAGAATGTACATTGATCCAAATTGGTTTTGTTCAATATTTTTGAGACCAAAAATATTCTTAACAGGGAGGTGTGATCTGAAATGGATCTGAACCAAAGAATGGTTGTAAGTTGTAAGACTCGGTACTTTCAAGTTATTTCAAAAATTATCGAAGGATAGTAAACTATATAACAAACAATGTAAATGTAAAAGTGAATGAGATAAAAGAAACTGAAAAATAAATAAATAAATGGACAAAGAAAAACAGAATAGGAGAGGACAAGAGGCAAAGGAATGGGAAATGAAGGGTGATTCTTGTTGGCCTTCCAATTCCCCTATCTCTCCCTATTTCTTCCATTACTTTCACTCTCAAAGATATTTTTTTAGCCAAGAGAGAAAGATGCACATGGAGCCAAGTGTTGCATTATACTTGAAACTGCTAAAATGATAATTGAACCACCATTTGAATTTGGTTTTCTCATTTAGGTTTCTATGGTAAAATCATTGTGTCTATTATGTGATTGATTTTGTCTAAAGTGTGGATTTCACTTTGGTTTAGTGTATTGTGTTTGATGCTAATCTTATTCATGTTAAATTGTTGCATGGTTATTTTATGGGTGTAAGAATTCAATCTCTATTGTAGTTTTGTGGATTCCTCAATACTTTCATCTTCCATGTGTAATCAAAGAAAACTAACAACTCTGTACTATCCACCATACAATTTACTCTAAATTTTGAGATCAAAGGTGGTAACAAAAGTGTTGTTTCTCTAGTTTTCCATTATCGTCCTTGGAATTTCGTGATTCATCACTCATAGGTCGTTGGAAAACCATCCATGTGTTTTTCTCACCCATGGGTCATATTCCTTTATCACATGGTTCAATTACTCCCTAGTCGACTCAATTCTTTCCTAGGTCAACTTCATCTTGGCCTAGTCAATTTCACTTTAGATTTCACTTTGGCATGGGTCCTTTTTGTTTCCTTGCTCAATTTCACTTTGGCTTGGATTGTTTTCAATTCCCTGATTGACTTCACTTTGCCATGGGACGAAGTAATTCCTCCATGGGTCGATGTTAAGAACTGAATATCGAAATAACATAAAAAAAAACCTCAGAATAAGTACTCCACGCCTTGAAAAGGAGAGAAATTCAGATAATAATCCTCTTCAAGGTGAAAACCTCCTTACACATTACATGAATTCACAAATACAAGATGATTCCAATTGAAAATGTCTCCTTGGTATATATAGGAGACTAGCAGGTACAATTACAACTAATGGACCCAAGGCGACATAAATAAAATAACATTACTAATGTAATATGCCCTAATTAAGGGGTAATGTGCCATGATTTAGGGCTTAACATGCCCCTCCCCTTTAAACAAGTGTTTTCCTCAATGCTTGAGTAGTTATGGATGCTTCTATATAAAAGACTCATCTTCCCATGTGGAATCTACAACATGTAGTTTCTTCCAATTAATGAGATACTTTTAAATTGATCTATTCCTTGGCTGGAGAATTCTTGTGTCAATGATAGCTTCAGGCTCCAATATGATTTTTACTTCCTCTTCAAGTTTTGGAAATATAGTTTGAACTGGGATCTTGTCACCTATAACCTTGTTTAAGCATGAAACATGGAAAATTGGGTGTACTCGGGAAGATGAAGGCAACTCCAATTTGTACTCCATGGTACCAATCTTTTGCAACACCTTATAAGGGCCATCGTAATTTAGTGATAATTTATTATCCTTATTAGCTTGCTTAAGGGACATATGTTTGTATGGTTGTAGTCTTAAAAATACCCAATCCCCTACTTCAAAACTTCTTTCACTACTATGTTGATATGCTTGTTTTTTCATGCGATTTTGTGCCATGGTTAGGTTGTCCTTTAGGAGTTGGAGAACTTGTTGTTGATGCTCGATGTGATCTTTCATTGATTAAGAATTTGATTTTTATTTTAGAGAAGTGATGGACAGTGGGTGATATCCATAAAGCTCCATAAATGGTGTGATTTTTGTTGCAGTATGAAAGGAAGTGTTATACCACCATTATTCCAAGGGTAACCACTTGAACCATTGTGTTTGTTTATCAGAGACAAAGCAATGAAGGT
>JASDQU010371429.1:104232-116343 GCA_032191745.1 Picea mariana | reverse complement strand
GAATCCAATGGTTACAATCATTAGGAACAGTGGCTTTTAATTTTCAAGAACTTTTCGTGAAATTTTCATTGGAAGGAAAAGAAATTGAGTTAAGAGGTATCACAGGGAAACCTGGTAAAGTGATAAGCTCTAATGGATGGGTACATTAGGCAGAGGTGCACTGAGGGTTATATCAATTGTATTCTTGAATTGGGAGTGTGTCAGTACCCTGGTGGGTGAGGAGAAGATGTCTTTGTACTCTTCCACGATCTTGTCCACTTGATTTTGTTGCAAAGAAAGGCTTTGTGTAGAGGCCACAGATGTGGCAACAACCTTCTGCTTACTGTGAGTACATATCACAGAGAAGGCTAACTTCCTGATCTGTGAAATGACCTTAATGCATTGCTTAACAGAGATTAAAGAAATAACGGTAGGCGACGTTACCTCTGGTATCCTGTACAATTGTCTACCCAAAGTAATAATAACACTGTGGGGTCTAGACTCATACACAACATCTTCCACAAATATGGTTGTCCTAAAAGAATATCACAAACTTCAAGGGGATCAATATCATACAATATCTCATCTTTGAAAGGCTTCATGCCATAGGGAATAAGAAATTGTTGGCTGACACAAATATTTCTTCCTTGGCAAATCCAACCAATGGTGTAGGGTTGCGGGTGCGGTGTCATCGACAGGTCCAATCACTTGATGACATTTGTTGAGATCAGGTTTTTCTGACTACCGCTATCGATAATGAAATGAAGAAGAGACCCCTTTACCCACGTCTATGAGTGAAAGATATTTTCTCCTTCCTTTGGTTCTTCTGGTTTGCTTGACTGAACTTTGGTGGTAGCTATAGTGGCATCGGGTTCAGCATCGATAATCTTCTTCCCTCCTTCTGGATTTGATTCAGAGTCTGAATCTACCTCTGACTTGGAATATTTCATCTCGACCACTAAGGACTTCTTGGAGCGACATTCTTCGGTGTTGTGCCAAGGTATTTTATGGTATTCACACCATTTTCCTGTGTCCTTCTTCGACTTCTCATTACCCTTCTTGTGTTGCGGCTTGGACTGGTTGTCCTGAGAGTGGCCATATTTTCTTTGTCCCTTGTTTTGTAGGTTGGGGATGCCTTTTCCCTACTTCTACTGTGAGGATTTTGCAGATCCAAACTCTCACCTCTTCTTCTTAAATTTTTGCTCGATATTGAGAGCATATTTATAAGCCGTACCCAATGAGCGATGTCTAGAAACTCCATTTTTGTTTGAATGTATCTATGCAGACAACCATGGTATTTGAGCACCAGATGTTGCTTAGAGTCTTTGATACCCAATTTGGTGCACAGGGTATGGAAAATATTGGTGAAATCTGGTACTGTCTAGTCCCTTTCCTGACGTAGGGTGGTCCATCTTGTGTAATGGTCCTCATAGCTTCCAACAGGGTAGTACTTTTCTTTAATGGAATCCTTGAAAGAATCCCATGTGGGGCGATCACAAATATTGAAGATTCCTCTATGGCCCTTTACTCAGAGTAAGTATCCCACCAGTATTTAACATGGGGGATGACCTTGAGGAGTGAAAAAGTAATCTTTTCCCTATCGAAAAAATTGTGGACCAAAAACTACCCTTCGAACATATTCAAGCATTTATCTACAACATAAGAATCTATCATTCCTTCAAATAATATAATATCAAAATTTACTTGTACCTTGAAGGGGGTTGCATGGCTTCTTGATGAAGATGTGTCTCCTATGGGCAGTCGTCGAAGGATCTATGCAAATTTGTCCATCATTTCTTTCCTTTGTCATCCAAGGGCTTCCTCGAGAAACATTTTAAAAGGATATCATGCTCCATCATAATTATTTTTTTCCCCCATGGGTTCTAGTTGGGCTCAAAGCGACCAATCTTGCAAAGTCTCGACCGGTTCAAGTCCCAACTTCTTGTACCCATATGTTGTCGGAGACATGCACGAAGAAAAATAAATGAAGAACATACCACTTTGATACCACTCATCTAGATTTATGAGCGGAACGAAATGAATAACATATTGAATACAATAACATAGAGATACAAAGTACAACAACATATATCCATTGAAAAATAACTTCTATTGAATAAATGAAATAGGTTGAAACTGTAAAATTGAAAACAACTTACTCAAATGGTGGTAGCTACCTCTGAGAAGAGATGTGGTTGCTATGTGAATCTGTCTGAATAGAATGATTACAATGAGACTCCAAAGGCCCTTTTAACATTACTCATGAATTCCAAAACCTTGAACATCCAAAAAACTAACACTAGGAGATGAAACGCCAAAAGTTATGTGGGCCTCGATGGGTAAGTTGGTACCTCAACTTTCTGGGGTCGTAAATTTTGCATACGACCTCCGTTTTAGGTGTGTGATAGCTCGTTGGAAATGTATTCTTGAGAACTACACATTATGTTATCAAACTCTGACTCTGTCTTTAGTTTGTCTATGGCAAGCCAAAAATACCTTGTTTAGAGACCCAAAACAGCCCTGGAAGTACATAAAGATGTGCTGACATGAAAACTTCCAAAATAATCTAGTTGGATTAGGTGGGTGGCACCAGTATCCACCTGGAAGATGTGTAGGGCTTCAGAAAACCCCAGAAGTGTTGAACCCACAATTACAAATAAGTACAGAAGAATGTGATGAACTAAAAACTATAAAGAGGAGCGAGTTGGAATTTGTGGGTGGCCACCAATATCCACCTGGATCAGTCTTTATCTTTCATACCTATCTATTGGTATCCCAAATGAAGGTCAAGTTTGGTAAAGTATTGATCCCCACCGAGTTCTTCCAAAAACTCATCTATGATGGGAATGGGAAATTTGTCCTTGATGGTAAGTTTGTTAAGGGCATGAAAATCAGGACACATGTGCCAAGTTCCTTCCTTATTGAGGACCATGACAATAGGGGAAGAATAGGGGCTGGTGTTGGGATGGATAACACCCTCTTCTAACAATTCTTGGACAATTTTCTCAATTTCATTTTTTTTAGTAAATAGATGATGATAAGGGAGAACATTGGAAGGAAGACTACCTGAGATTAAAGGAATGGAATGGTCATGGTCTCTCTGGGAGGGGGGAAGGCCCTAGGGAGTTTGGAAAGAAGGGATATGGCAGGAAAGTAAATCTTGAAGGTCGGGGTGGTACGGGGGTGTCTCAACTGCTTGAATGGAAGGAGTTGGGAAATTATGCAAGAATGATATTTTTAAGTAACTTTTCCATGTGGTGGGAATTGATGATATCCATAGACCGTGTTGTAAATCCTTGGAATTTATACTTTTGTCCTTCCTATTGGAATTGTGTGTTTAAATCCTTAATATCCATGGTTATCGGCCCAAGAGTGCGTAACCATTCAGCACCAAGAACAATTTCGCAAACACCCATGTCAATATAAAACATGTGAGATTTCAGGTTATACCGACCAATTTGTAAGCACAGATTTTGACAATGCCCCCCTCATTTCATGGAACCACCATTGGCAATCATGATTTGAAAATTGTTGACAACACATATATAGTAGTTGACTTCTTGAGAAAGGTGGCAATGAATGAAATTATGAGTGCTACCATTGTCAACTAGGATGATGAATTTCTTGTGCTTAATGTAATCAATCAATTTGAGGGTTTGGGGAGCAGAAAAAATAGTGAGAGCATTCAACGAAATCAAGGTTTCAACTTCGGGAGGATCAGAGGGAAGTGAAAGATTATCTATTTGGGGTAGCTCAACTTAGAGAGAAACCTCAACATCATCATAAAAAACATCCTCTGAAATCGAAAAAAAAGTTTATGTTCTTTACACTTGTGCCTTGGAAAGTATTTGTCATCAAAATTATAACAGAGACCCTTCAATTGGTGTTCAACCATTTCTTCCCATGTTAACTTTTGGACCTTGAGAGGAGCGTCCTAAGGAGCAGGGGTGGCAGGTTTAGGGCAGGGAACAAAAGTAGGTTTTCTTCTCTAGGCCAAGATGACATGTTGCACCTCCTTGGCATGTTTCATTACTTCCAACCAATTATGGGGGAAAGACATTATGACCTAAGATCAGATTTCATCCTTGAGGCCACTAATAAAACATTCCCTGAAAAAAGAATATGCCATGCCGTCCAATTAAAAATCCAAGTGCTCAAAGGAAGAAATAAAATCTTCCACTGTTCCATATTGTTTCGGCTTGGTCAAACATCCTAAATGGTGGGTGTTCGTGTCAAAGCGTTCACACAACTCAACAACAAATTGTGACCAAGAAACATACCCTTGACGTGCATTTCTACACCATTTCCACCATTTCCATCATTCTGTATCCAAATAGAGAATTCCCTAACAAATCTTGGTCAACTCATTAGTAATTACATGCATGGATAAATAGTGTTCCATTTGAGTGACCTAGGTTGTGGGATCTGAGCCATCAATTTTTTTCACCTCTTGAGAAGATGTGGGTTAGAAGGGAGGGAGTTGGAATGAGAGTGCAGAGGTTGGTTGGAGTCAACATATTCAGTATAGATAGGTGGGTCGAAGGAGGAAGGACCTTGAAGTGTGTCCATGAATTGTTTGAGAGTGGAATTGACCTCAACAATTTGGCTACCTAAGTATTCCTGGATGTAGTCCATTTTGGCATGAATGGAAGGAATGTCAATATTCACTTGGTCTTGAAGGGAAATAATNAATATATACCACTACGATCAGGGAAATGAGATAAAACCAATGGGATAAGTGGGAAATGAAAGTCCTAGGAAGGGTATGGGTCCACAAGGTAAAAATACAGGGTTAAAATGATAGGTATCACAACGATCAAGATGAAAAGGGGAATCCAATGAGATAGGTCTCAAATAAGTTATACTTCGACTTGAATAATACTACAATGTCGAAATGCCCAAATTCTTAACAGAAAAAAAAAAGTGTAATAATTTCACAACCAAAATATCCTTTATGTTCCTTATCTAGCATGTTCCCCCCAGGTTAGGGTTTGTATCATTCCTATAAACAAGGGTTTTCCCTATGCTATAAATTTTTTTTATACATGTGAGGTCGAATAGTAGTACTTGACCCAATATCTCAGGGCACCAACTAAGGAGGATCGATCGTACCCTTAGCCATACTTCCTAATTACCTAGGTACTAGAGAGTATCTTCTTGAGTGTTGTTTTCAGTGGCACTATATTAGTCAAGCGACCAATCGGTTGATATAGGGATGGTTTCAGGAGACCTAGGGGAATCCCTATATACTTTATGGTACGTGGGAGTGATGGTCATGTACATTTTTTTTTATGTGGTACTACTCAAGAGATACCAACAAGGGTTAAAAAGGTTTCCAACAAGAGAAAAACTTTTGGTTTCTAGGACACCCTGTGAAATTGTCTGTATCTTTTGCATGTAGTCTTACCCACTACAATTTTACCCATTGAACGACAGATCTCTATGCTTTAAAGACGCTGACAATACACAACTCTACCCTTGAAAAAAAAAATTACCCACAATTCTTGCTACGGAAAGTGCTCTGATACCACTTGTAACATACCATATGTAATATAATATGAACAAATAGGAATATTCAACAGATATCGATGGGAAAAAAATATTGAGAAGAACAATACCAGAAATAATACCTTTATTCAAAGAAAGAAATGTTCACTTGCCTCTTCGATGGGGAAACCTACAACAAAGCATAACTATATTACAATAATTCTCAAGACAATATTTCTCATGCCTCATACTCTTATTTATACTAATTCTATCTTCTAAAGAACATTCTAGAGTAAGATCTTTCTAAAAGTGGAAGCTTCTATTAGGTCTTCTTACATTGACTTGTTCACATTTATTAAATTGGCCTTACTAACTAATGTTGGCCTTTATTACATGGAAAATATACTATTCTATCTACACGAGGGGTTAGGTCCCTAACACACATGGAAGATGAAACTATAAAGGAATCCACAAAACTACAATAGAGGTTGAATTCTTAGATTGATAAAATTACCAAACAACAATTTAACATCAATAAGAGTAGCATCAAACACAATACAATAAACCATAATGAAATCCATAGTACAGAAAAAATCAATCACATAATAGACACAATGATTGTACCCTGGAAACCCAAACAAGAAAACCAACTTTGAATGGTGGTTAAATTCTTATTTCAGCAATCCCTAGTACAATGAAGCTCTTGGATCCCTATGCATCTCTCTCTTGACCAACAAAATCCCTTTGAGAGTGAAAATAAGGTAAGAAATAGGGAGATCTAGGAGAATGGGAAGGCCAACAAACATAACCCTTCATTTCCCATTCCTCAACCTCTTCTCCTCTCCTATTCGGTTCTTCTATGTTCATTTATATTTCTTTTTTCCCTCTCTTTTGTCTCATTTACTTTTACATTTTCATTGTCTTTTATATAGTTTAATAACCTTCATTAATTGCCAAAATAACTTGTAGGTACTAATTCTTACAACAATTCATTTGTTTGGATCCATTTCAAATGACCAATAGTTCAAGGACAAGGTGGTGAATCCCATGCCCTCGACGAGATAATTTAACACCGGGGATTTCTCATAGGGCATCCAATGGGGTATGAAGAATTTGTACAAGTAATGGGACACATTTATAGTGAGGTTGATAGAGGAACACATGTCCACAACCAAGAAGTAAGTGTATCAATCCTATTTCCTAGAAATTATTATGTTTCAAAGAGACAGCTGCGATGGAAAAGGTGGGAGGCTCACCAATGTCCATACCCAATATCTACTATTAGTTATATATTATGATGTAGTTGATTTCAAAGTGTTTGGCAAAAGGATTACATGAAAGTGTTTGACAAAATTCCTAACTATCAAGTTTTGGTTTCATGGCAAGTGTTTGACAAAATACTTGTGTGTCAAGTGTTGCAAAAAAATCCTATTTGACATTTTTTTGTTGTAGATCCTCATACCAAGACATACTTTCAGATTATGATCAAGACTTTTTCTAGGAAAACTATATGTGTGGGGGTGAATTCTAACAATGATGTGGTGTATTTAAAGTAGAGATTGGAGCATAATCTAGGGATTTGTGTTTCCCAACAACACCTTCCTTGTCAGGGTGAACAATTGGAGGATCTCCCTTACCTGGTTATTCCTACCTATCAAGTTTTGGTTGCATGGAAAGTGTTTGAAAAAATACTTGTGTGTCAAGTGTTGCAAAAAATCCCTATTCGACAATTTTTTGTTGTAGATCCTCATACCAAGACATACTTTCATATTATGATCAAGTCTCTTTCTAGGAAAATCATATGTCGGGGGTGAATTCTAACAATTATGTGGTGTATTTAAAGTAGAGATTGGAGCATAATCTAGGGATTCATGTTTCCCAACAACACCTTCTATGTCACGGTGAACAATTGGAGGATCTCTCTTACCTAGTTGATAATCATATTTGCAAAGATTCAACTCTTTGGAGTGGTGGATATTGGAATGTATTTTAGAGATGAAAAAAAAAACTACCTTTATTATATTATATTATATTATACATTTCATATATATTAAACTCTAAAATACATCTGATATCTTATTATACAAAACCTCATGTGATTGAGATGCTAAAATTATGTGTATATATGTCTAAAAATACTAATAGTATTGAGATTAGGGTATATACACCACCCTAGATTTTATTAGTCAAATTTTTGTGCTAGGGAGTCTCTTGTTCCCACAAACAAATGATTTTCATACACCCATAACCTTAAAAATAAATTATTATTATTATTGTGTAAATTTATCTTAACTAAAGATCTATTTATAATAATAAATGTGAATGTAACCAAACAAATAAATAGTATATTATATAAATGTGATATCATGTGTTGATAAGAATACATAATAATATAATATAAATTTATCTTAACTAAAGATCTATTTAATTTGAGAGGGATCCAAATTTTTAGGTGTAGTTTTTTTAATTATTTAAAATAGATTTAAGTTGAATGTAATTTTACTCAACTAAATAATATTAAAATTAAAAACTCACAACTCATATATAAATAAATATGTAAAAATAAATTTTAATTATTATTGAAATAAATATTATATATATAAAAATATAATATGATACATTTAGATGGTATTCTCAACACAATTATTATAAAAATTAATAAGGTTAAGATGGTTAAGATTGAAATGTATGAAATTATTATTTTATGTTTAAATTGCATTTATGAATGCATAAATAAATTTAGTCTCCCCAATTTCTAACAAAATTAAACTTGAAAAATTCCATAAAATAACTAAAACGGAATCAAGTAATAATAATAAGTAAACTTTTGACTTTGAAATGAGTAAACTTTTGACTTTGAATATATATATATATTCATTTTGATTTATATTTAATATCTTATTACAAGTTATCTTCAATCAATTTGATTTAATGTTTAAAATTAATCATATAATTAATTAACTGAACCTCATCACCCAACTTATTTAATGTTTAAAATTAATTAAATTAATTATATAATTAATTAATTAACTGAACCTCATCACCCAACTTAAAATCAAGGTTAAATAATACACTTACCACTAAGCTCATGCATAAGCCTACTCCTCGGTTACGTTCGACCCGGACAAAGATATCCGTTTAAAAGCTTCATGTGCCATTGTGCCCTCTCCACATAATCTGTATGTTGAGACAAAGTATACTTGTAACGCTGAAATCAGTGGCATTTAGTCGTTGGTATCGTTTTAATTGTTGTGGGACAGAGGCAATCAGATCCTTCTTATTTTTGGTAATTGTTTTTAATTAAATTGGGTAATTTTTTTTAATTAAATTCGGTCAAATCATATCTTAGATATGGTTTTATTAGTGAAGAAATTATGTTCTTGGATTTTATTCATGCTATCTTTTTACCCAATAATCTGTTTTCAGTGGATCTAACAAGAGTCTAATCATAATATTTTACCAGATATATATAGTTAATAAAAAACAAAAATAAGCTATAAATTCAATATTTTTTGGATTTTTGTCTTTTCCAATTTAATACAATGTTGTATAATTTATTTAGCAAAATTTTATTTTCTAAATGAACTAAAAATAATTAAATTTACCTGTTTTTAACTAAAAATCTAAAGCTTTTTAATAGATCTAACTGTGACCAAACCTAATTTTCAAAAAAAGTTTAATCATTAAGTTGATATCAAATTAAATAGTTTTTAGATTTTCTTAAATTTCACAATGCAGAGTTTCATTATGAGTAAAATTATCATTTAAAATTATATTTTCAACAAATTTTGGTTGAAATGAGTTAAACTGAATTTTCTATTTTTTAGTTTTGGCCCTTAATATTCAGCTTGCTATGCAATATTGAATATTGCTCAGTCTATAATCCATCTACCACAATTTAATACTGAATATTAGATTGAATATTAATTTAGTTTTGGCATCCAATATCTAGTCTGCTATGTAATATTGAATACTGCCCAACATATAATTTACTTACCACAACATTCAATGCTGCATATCGAGCTGAATATTACTTTAGTTTTGGTATCCAATATCCAACCTGCTATACAATATTAAATACTACCCAACCTATAATCCACCTACCACAACATTCAATACTTCATATCAAACTGAATATTGCTAACCTTTACTTTTGATTTTCATTTACTACTTAAAACTTATTAATTAGAAAAAACCAAACTTTGTTTATCCAAATTTCAATTAAGTTGACACAAATGTTGTATAAATTAAACGTTGCAATTAATGAACTCAATTTTGACACGGAAGATGCTACGTTTGTGACCCACATTCCGCAGAATGGCGACCGAGTGGCGCTTTAGTGAATGTTGCGAATGATCAGATGTTGACAGTGGATTTCAGCTCATTATTCTTAATTCTGATCTATTTCGTGGTATTGTATTTCGTGGTATTGTTTTTCGTTGATAGACTCATACAACTCGCGTGTTCTCATGCACAGAATAAAGCAGAGGACGATTCCAAAGAGACATACACATCCCCACACCAGAAACATTTTTTCAAAACACTGTCTTCCCATGCAGAGATGCCGATGAGCTAAGTCTCGTGGGTTTTTATCCATGCCAGAAGAAGACAAATCATCATAAATGATTCCTGCAACTTCACCGAAGACAAGAGAACCAAATGAAATGTTTGTGATGACAATGTTGTGGTTGATACCAAAACTTTTCATTCCAAACATCTCTGACGAAATCGGTATGGCTATGGCGCTGATCGCTCCTACCGAAGTTCCAACAATGGCCGTGCTCAGATAAAGAACAACACTGCCAGTTGGGTTTATGAATCGCAGCATGAAGAAGGACGCAACCATGGGAACCATCCATATGCCAATCCATCCAGGCCTTGGCATGGGACGGTACTTTCTCAACATCCGGCATTGCTAATTCACATAAAACAATACCCTTCGCGTAAGAAAATAGAAAAAACCCCGACGAAAAAAAGCACAGTAGATATGCTGATAAGGGGCAAGTATGGATCAGTATACCTGAATATAATCGGGAAGCCCTGATGCAATACGCCCAAAAAATGCGAAGGACGAAACAAGAGATACTAAGATTGGTGTCTTGGAGTATCCAAGGGACTGGACAATTTGCCCTAGGTTATTCATATATACTAGCCCCACAGTTCCTCCGCAAAAGTATACAAAATAATATAGCCAGAAATCAATACTTCCCAAAAGCTGTAGGATGTCGTGCTCCTCTCCCAATGGTGGAACTGATATCGGCTGGAATCTCCTGCTTTTAATATGATTGAAATTGCGTACAGTATGCATTGGGTTTTCTACAGCCAGGGTTTGAATCTTGATTTTGTACTCTTCAGTTTGAATAAAACCCACCTCGCAGCTTTCGTGCACTGGGTTTTCTACAGCCAGGCTTTGAACCTTGATTTTGTGAATAAAACCCACCTCGCAGCCTTCGTGAATTGGGTTTTCTACTGCCAGGCTTTGAATCTTGATTTTGTACTCTTCAGTTTTAATAAAACCCACCTCGCAGCTTTTGTTCTTGGCGGCATTTTCTTTTGTAGGATTCTGCTGCTCTGGACTTGAACTGTACGCATTTACCTTGATTTCATTCCATATAGTGTTTAAGTAAACCCTGAAGGGTATATATAGAGGGGCCGTCAAGAGAATAATAAGCACGGCAAGGTACACTCCTTCAAGCTGGCGCTTCCCATGGGGCACGAACTCAAAAGCTATCGAATATACAGCAGTGACGAGGGCAATCAGTGTGCATAGAATCATGTATTTCTTATCTGCATCGTCTGCTATGGCCGCCATTTTTAATTGTGAGACATGGAGTATTACTGCTGAAATTACACCCACTACAACGGGGACTATGCTGTTTAAAAGTAAGTACAGTGAAGGATTCCCCGGGTCCAGCATGGAAGAGAGACAGGTGTAAATGACGGGACTGAAACCAATGTAGCTTGTACTTAAGCCAGAAGCCATTCCTCTCTCACTTGGGAAATTTTCAATGGTAGCCTTGAAGCTCACAGTGTTAAGCCAACAGATGCCATTCCCAGCCATAAAGCACAATATATACACCTGCGTTGTCCAAAATAGCAAATTAAATCTCAACACCCAATAAACAATGACACTGCAACACCTAAAAATATGTTAAAACAACGCAACAAGTAATCTATGCTAATATTTTAAAACCAGGCTAGTATAATTATATTATAAATAGCATACAAAATTTTCTACCATGGAATTAGTGTACAATTCTATTTCAATTCCTTCTAATTATGATGAGAAGAAACTAACGATATACTGAAGCTTCGTCTTCTAATGTCTGTACATTTACAGCAACTCTACTCTACACTTCAGAAAAATCCATTCTCCAATCTGTGTAAAGTAACAGAAAAATCAAATAGAATTGGTAAAGAGTGTAACCTGCCAATAATCCAATGGATGAATGGTTTCACTAACAATTAGCCACTGAACGCCATAACCCACTAATCCCAAGCTCATTCCAATGCCAAGAACAGCCCAGGTTGGCAGAAACGCACACGCCAGTCCGGAAACCCAGGCCATGAGTTTTCCAAGGTCTGAGGCAACCGCCAAATTATTCAGTTGGAGTTGATTAATCCCCATGATTTTCTTCAAATCAT
>JASDQU010371429.1:79996-96850 GCA_032191745.1 Picea mariana | reverse complement strand
AGGATATCCATGATCGATGGGTTTTCTGGCTATAACCAGATATCGAATATGCCTAATGATAGGGAGAAGACAGCCTTCACCACTCCTTGGGGAATATTCATGTATGCCAAAATGCCATTCGGGCTAATGAATGCAGGAGAAACATTTCAGCGAGCCATGGATATAGCCTTCATCGAAGAAAAAGACCAGTTTGTAGTGATCTACCTAGATGACATCACGGTCTTCTCCAGGTCTGATAAGGAGCACCGCTACCACTTAAGGAGATTTTTCTTGAAATGCCGAAGATTTGGTCTTTCCCTGAATCCCAAGAAGTCCTTGTTTGTTATGCAGGAAGGGAAGTTATTGGGACATATAGTATCGGTAGAGGGAGTAAGAATTGATCCCAGCAGGGTGGAGGCAATTCAAGCCTTATCACTTCCTAGGTCTAAAAAAGAGGTTCAGGCCTTTTTGGGGAAAATTAATTTTCTAAGGAGGTTTGTCTCAAATTTTGCCAAGCTAGTGAAACACATCATGGCCATGCTCAGGAAGGGAAACGAAGTGAAATGGACCGCTGAGCCCAGGGCCTCCTTTGACCAAATAAAAAGGGCATTGACTGAGGCACCTGTGTTAATCAGTCCTGACTATTCCAAAGAGTTCCTAATTTTCTCCTTTGCTTCTTTTGACACAGTGGCAATGGTTTTGTTGCAGAAAAACGAGGAGGGGCGTGAGCAACCCATCGCCTTCTTCAGCAAGGCATTAAGAGATGCCGAGATCAGGTATGAGATCATGGAGAAGTAGGCCTATGCCTTAGTGAAAGCCCTCAAAGCTTTCAGGATCTACGTCCTGCATTCAAAGGCGACAACATACATTCCTTTAGCTTCCGTGAAGGACATTCTTATACAGCCAGACATAGATGGGAGAAGAGGCAGATGGATAGTAAAAATCCTAGAATTTGACTTAGAGATAAATCCCACCAAGTTGGTCAAGGGGAAAGGTTTAGCCAAGCTACTGGATGAATCCAATTGTGAAGCCTTGGGAGTTAGTTTCATCAACACTCGCTTGGGAACTCGGCAAGCTGAGTTGCCCAGCCAACACTCTCAAGATGGCTTATTGCTGGTAGATTGTGCCTGGTATCGCGACATTCTTTATTTTGTGCAAGAATTGAAGCCTCCAGATGGAATGGGTAAAAGCAGGGCAAGAGCTTTAAAGCTCAAGGCGGTCATGTATTGTCTCATTGAGAAAGTCTTGTACTGGAGAGATCGTCTAGGGATGCTACTGAGATGTTTGAACCCATCAGAAGCCCAGAAAGTTATGTTGGATTTCCATGAAGGCCTTTGTGGGGGGCACATTTTCTGGAAGACCACAGCTCATAAGATCCTCAGGGATGGATATTACTGGCCTACTTTATTCATTGATGTCTGTAGGGGAATCAGAGCTTGCATCAAATGTCAAAAGTTCTCAGGAAAGTAGTAGCTAAAATTGCTGCCACTGAAGCCTATAGTATCTCTAGCACCTTTTCAGCAGTGGGGGTTGGACTTCATTGGAGAAATTCATCCTCCCTCAAGTGGTCAACACAGGTGGATTCTGACAACAACAGATTATTTCACCAAGTGGATAGAAGCTGTACCCACCAGAAGTGCATCACACAAAGTAATTATCAGCTTCCTGGAAGATATCATAGCCAGACTTGGATGTCCCAGCAGGATCGTCACCGATAATGCGGCTTCTTTCAAGTTTGAGCCTCTAATTAAGTTCTATGAGTAGTTCCAGATCTCACTAATTCACTCCACCCCCTACTATTGATGAAAATCTGGATCAGGGATCAAATTTTGCTCAAATTTCAAAGTGCTCGGAATGTGACAAAAACAGTGTCATTGCGTCCGTCTTGTCTTCCTGATTCCGGTGATATATTTACTTTGTCAAACAGACTCTGTATGGAGAAGATATCGCGATCTGTTCGTCAAGCCCAACATGCAAAAATTTTGGTGCTAACTGTACAGTCCGTACAGTCCGTACGGTTTGACATGGCAGGGTCGTACAGGCCGTACGACCGTACAGGGGTGATGTGGCAGATGATGGTTGGTTGACAGTTGGCAAGTCAGGAGTCGACACATGTATGTTGGATGGCAAATGGAATGAGGACATGTGGCTCAATCTGGAGGTGCCACGCGCCACTCATTGTTTGGTCATTAGTTATGTGTAAAATATATGGGAGTCCATGGGGTTCGACCCCCGGACCTCCCCCCATGTAACGCCTTCACATAACAGTCCGACCACTACACCGCCGCATGGTTCTTGTTATAACCATGTATTTTAATTTATTTAAAATGCATATTATGTATATATGGGCGGGGTCGGGCCGGGGCTTAGCCCCGACCCATGGTCGTTTGAACTATTTTTATATGACCGTGTTGTATAATATATAGCCACCCCATTATATATGCGTGCGATTTGAAACTTGGCTTTTGGTCATATGCCTATTGACCATATGACCATATGTGGAGCGCTGGTAGTTGTAAAACGAATTAACCACCTTTTAGCCAAGAGCGCGGTCATATGCGCCATACGCCCAGGTGCCGAGGTGGTTAGGGGCTGGCGCGCCCTTAACTGTCCTACGGTTTGCACCATTGGCACGGTTGCGCCCGGTGTTGGGTTTTCACACTTTAAAATGTGTGTGAGCCAGGTTCATTTGGAAAGGGTGCATTTTGGCGAACCAGTTTCAGCAAGATTGAAGGAGGAAAATGGAGGAGGCCTAACTTCTTCATCTTTTGGCCGATTGAGGTGTCGTAAAAGCCCATCTAGGGGTTTTTGGATGTGATAAATCCATTGGCACTGTTATCAAAGCCATTTGAAGACTTCGTCTGCAAGTTTTTCACCGTTGAAGTTTCAGGAAGCTCCAGGGAGCTTTAAGCCCTCATTGATCGAGGACATGGTTTGGTGAGCCTATGTTTGTTTTATGTGATTGAATAATCATTTTTGGCTAATTAATATGCTATGAACACATTGGGATAGGTTTCAGAGTCTGTTGAGAACTTTTACAGGTGTTTTTGCCAAAGAGAAGCTCAGGGAAGATTATGGCCACATGTAGAAGAGGTCATGCCCGGAGGAGCCATGATCCGTTTTCAGAGTTCTATTAGTCATTTTTGGGGTTTTTATGTGTTCTGATCTCAATGGTACAATCTGTTTTTCCATTGGAGTTGAGAAGCAACTTGTAAAAAAACTTTTGATAAATTAATCCCAGAGAGACAAGTCCATTGATGGAGGCTCAAGGAGATGTAGCCCGGAGGGGGGTGAACTCCTTTATCATCTTGTTCTTGTTGTGTGTTTGATGGTTTATTTTCTGCAAGTTATGTTGTTGTGTATTTATTGAAAGTACATATTTAACCATCTAAAAGAACAATTCCTCACACATAAGCATTTACAAGAAGATACATGAACTTAACACATAAGTTTATCTTTCATATTTTAACACATGGAGCAAGGTCCTGTAAAGTTTATTTTATTGAAGTAGAGGGTGCTTGCATAGCATAACAAGTTAGCCTTCTATTTTCAGATCAACTATCCCCAGGGCAATGGTTTAGCAGATTCCTCCAACAAAAGCCTAATAAGGATCATCAAAAGGCTGTTGGAAGACAACAAAAGGGCCTAGGATTCAAAGTTGAAGTTTTCTCTGTGGGCTGATCGTGTGACAACGAAGAAATCTCTGGGCACTTCGCCTTTTCAGCTAGTCTATGGAGCAGAGGCGGTTTTTCCTACTCAGCTCGCCTTACCTGTGGTGAAATTATTTCAAGACTATGAGGGAGAAACAGATCATATGATCAGAAGGATTCATCAGATAGTAGAAGTGTAACAAATCAGAGAACAGGTGAGGACCGCAACTCATAGTCACCAGAAAAAGATCAAGCAGGCTTTCGACAAGAAGGTCAGGAAGAAAGAGTTCGAGATCGGGGATTTGGTACTCAATTGGGATGCCCCCAGGCAGGATAAAGGCAAACACAACAAATTTGACGCCCTCTGGATTGGCCCCTTCAAGATCTCTGAGATTTTCTCCAACAACACGTATGGGTTGCAAGATCTGGAGGGTGAAGAGGTTTTCAGCAACCCAGTGAATGGGCATTTTCTGAAGAAATGTTTTATTTGAGCCTCAGACAGCTCCCTTGTTTGTAAATATTGTCCTTTAGTTCTTTGTTTAGTTTCTTTTTGCGTGTTTTCGGCCTAATAAGTGACTCCATAGCCCAATAGCAAGGCACCGAAGCTGCGGAAGAAGTTCTTAGAGCATCGCAGGGACGACTCTATCCCCCATGGAGCCTAATGTTAGTGATTATTTTTGTCATTTGGCGCAGAAGCACCCAGGTTTGTAGATTGCACACGAAATGCCCAAGCGCAGCACGGGAGAATCCCTGTTTTTCCAAGTAGCAGGTCAAGCAAGCAGGCAAAATGTCATCGATAGCATCCAAGATCTATTTACAAAGTAGATCGACGGTCACTGGGTTTTCGGAGCTACCGAATTGCCCAAGGTTTAGCGCAAAGGACAACTCTCATATTTCTCAGCAGGTTCGGGTCGTTCGATCTAACTGGGATAGGTGGCAGCTTGTCGACATATCGCGGATTCGGGTTTTGGGGAATAGGGAGCCCTCAGCTCATTGCACTTGGAAGTACCGATCAGCAAAACACCGAAAGCGCCTTTGGCGCCGAGCCCACGGTCTTAGCCCTGGGTCATATCAAGCGAGCCTGCAAACGAAGGCAGCTCCCCTGTAAATATCGAATGCCCCCTCGTCCGTTCATCCTAAGGACACGTGTCGCAAGATCTGGTCACGTCGGCATTTCGACGGTTGGGAGTTCGTGGGGTGAGAGTTCCATGTTGTTCAACATCGCGAAACCTCGAACCCCGATAGCGTCGAAAGCGTAGAAAGTGGGGCCTGCGGTATCATGAAGTATTTTCAGCTGTCCATCTAGAGGGGACACCTAGCAGCAAATAGATCCATCTCGGCGCTTCACCCATCGCGACTCCAAAACGCAAAGAGCAGCTCCGTTATTTTTCGATGCGCGAGGTGCCGGGAGAATCCCAGACCCGGGCCCACGGCATCGCCGGGAGAGTTAAGAGCCGTCAGATCTAGAGGGATGCGTGGTGCCATATTAAGATGTTTGGGCATATCGCTCATTGCGATTTCAATCAGCAAAGATTATCCCTTTCATATTCACGAACGCCGAAATCACATGGTCACATCCCATGGTCACTTGGGGAGAGGAAGGAGCTGCATAAAGAAGGCCAAAGGCGCCGAGTTCAGTTGCAGAGGGGATCATTGTGATCTCCAGGTGCCATCGGATCTGATCTCCTTACTATTTCTCGCCTGGAGTAAATGACAGCAAGAGCGGGTGGTTGAGATCTCCTCTCATTCATTAAGTGAGGGAATGGAGGGTCTGGCAAGCCGTCTGCCCGAGGAGGTCCTGTGTATCGATTTTCTCAAAGAAGCCATGCCGAAGTCCTCGACTCAATAGAGAAGTCTGCGCACGCTAGCGCAACACTTAATGGCTCAGTTTCTCTCCTTACAGGAGCCATGTGTAGTTAAGATGGCGCTTAAAGGAAGAGATCAGTATGAGTTTGACTGAAGTGACACCAAGCCTTGGGTGACTGGGCACGCCTCTGAGAGGTGAATTTTTCTGGGTATTTAGACCCAGTTTTTGTATTCTGAAAGCATCGATGGTAGAGCAGAGCTCCCTACTGTAAAGTTTTAACAGATATTCTAGTTTGCTGGTTATGCATCTGTGTATGAGATATCTTGTTTTATGACAGACAGTTTTTCTTACTCCATCTAATTTTTGTCTCATGCTAAGAGAGTTCGTGATTGACTGATTCACGCGAATTATTGCAATTATGTTATGATAAAAGATTTATTGTTGCATTATTGCATTCTCTGGCTTTGCGTTTGAATGTAAAATGATATTGCGTTTGGACGGCTTCTTCCTCAGCCTGTTAGAAACCCGATGTTAATAACAAACCTCTTCTTTTCTCATATATAAGTCTTCCACCTATCCACCCTTTACTACAGCTCACTGTCTGAAGTTTATATAAGACCTCACTCACCTATGCATGCCTGGCCTAGTTTTGGAGTTGGAATGATATTGTTTTGTGTTGGCTTCCAGTTGGTCATCCCATCTATAAACTACCGTGACATAAAACTGATGGGCGTCGGGCTCTGCTCTTGCTAGCAATCCAGGAGTGACTTCTGACGCTAACACATTCATACATGAATCAAGGATTAGGAGGGATATAATCCTAAATATGATCCATTGAGTATTATGAGGTAGCTATCCATGTTCCCATTGAAAGTAGTAGCCATGATAATGTTTAGTTTTACTCTAGAAGAAGTCTTCTTCGAAAGTAATCCTTAAAGTATCCTAGTTGTCAATCTACATCCATGATCCTATGATGAAAGGAAGAAGTTGGAATATTTATGGTATGAAATCTATAGAAGACCCATGGACCCAAGAGCTAAAGACAAACATGAGGGAGAACATGAAGATTCCAAGAAATAAAGAAAATCCAGAACAACCAGTTATTATATTGAGAATCACAAGACTACCAGCTTGGTTTGAACTCACTAAGAAGAAATCGAGCATAAGAAATGGAAGTGATGATAAAGAACAGTGTGACAAAGACTTATGAATGGAAGCATGGAAAGATTCATAGGTTCTTCCAGAAGAAGGGAGAAGACTATGACAACATCTTGTTCCAGATATAGCTCTTGTAGTATCCATGGATTGGAATTTACATGTAAAATATTGTTCTTCCCAATAAAGCAAGTGAGAAAGAATCTTATATCAGAAAGAGACCCATGTATGCAGATATAAGAATACCTTGTATGGATTCAAACAACTTGATGCAGAGTATCTCATATACAACAGAAGCGTGGTGAAAACTTTGTATAATCGAGATAGTGTATCAGAATAGTTACTCAGAAGTATGGGATGATGGATTTCTAATCCATGGAAAACTATCCTGATGATAGAAGAAGTGCTACTTTGATATGTTTCAGTTTGAGCCTTGCCATGATGTTATGAGCTAGCAGGAAATAGAAGGGGTGAATTCGACCATGATATAGTGTAATGATCAGAGCTATATGAATCCTTCAGAGAAAACTAGTGTTCCATGACAGACCGAAGTACATTGAGATCAAGCATTACATTCTCCATGATGAAGTTCAGAAAATAGAAGTGTTTCTCCAATATATCTCCACAGATGAGAAGATAGAAGATATGTTGGTAAATCCTCTGTCCAATATGAAAAAGTTGCGTACTTAGGAAACAAGTTGGGGCTCGTGGAGATGACTTCCTTATTGAAAAAGGAAGAGATTACTCCCAATATGGGAGGGAGAACTGATGTGTTATTGATTTATGGACAGTAATTTTTCAGTTCGAAAAATGGTCTAGGATGAGAAGTGCCTTTCCATTTCGGAAAGTGGTTTGATATTTCTGATGGACAGGCATTTTCTAGTTCAGAAAATGGTCCAAATCAGACAATCATTTTCATAATGAAAATGGTTCAATAGATTGTTGATGTACCATAGACAATGATTCCCTTTGTGGCCAATGTGGGGGAATGGTCTAAGATAGTCATTATTCTTGATAGTCAGTCTGAGTAGTGGTCAAGTAGAATGGTTTGCCTCATCGGGTAGTCATTCTTTTGAAGTTCATGGTTGTGAGAAGTTTCAAAGAATGGTCTGTTTTGGAGGTTTGTGCGGGACATTCATTTCCATTAGGAAATGGTCCGGACAATCATTCCCTAGGGAAGACTCATTCTATCTAGGTTTCACTATGATTAGTGTCAGAGGAATGGCCCAGTTAGGTGAATGGTCTAGGTTCAGCAATCATGGATAGGCATTCCCTAGCGCAGACTCATTCTCTCCAGATTTCACTATGACTAGTGCCGGAGGAATGGCCCAATTAGGTGAACGGTCTAGGATCATAAATCAGGGACAATTATTCTTCTATGCTTGAGAAGAATATTCTAGATAGCCCATGGCTGATGTTTTACATTATGAGGGCATATTCTCTTCTAGATCTCATAGATGTGAGTGGAAGAATGGCCCAGATGACTCAGTTTATATCATGATATTGCTTTATGTAGGTTGATATCAGTTGATATGATTGCTATAGAGACTGCATGTCTCTGGACAGTAGATGTATTCTATTGTGATGGATGTGTTGCACTAGTTGTGACTATGTGTCACTGATTAAGTATTCGTGTGCCACTTGGTGTGGTTGTGTACCATTGGATAATAGTTGTGTACTACTATGGATAGACATGGTTGTGTTCTATTGAATGACATTGTTTTGATTGCCATGTAGTAGACTATCAATAGTGTTGGAAATGATTATCAGCTGGATGGATAGCCAATGTGTTGGTGGAAAGACATTCTCTAGACGGAAAATGGTCCAGGACATTTATTTTTCTAGGATGTATGTCTGGATTAGATGAATAGTCCTTGTATCCCATTATGTGGGTTTCAACATCTATTGGAATAATTATTCTTCTAGGACATATGTTCGGATTAGAAGAATGGTTTTTGTATCACTATGTGGAGTGAGTGACTTATTCAACATCATGCTTGATTAATTAGATGGAGTATGGCCTCGAGAGATGATGCAATTGATGCTATCATATGATATTGATAGTGATGATGGAGCTCATGATATAATCATGAGATAGCTTGTACAACTATGATGATGCTACCATTTGAATGGTATGTTTGTGCTCGAGACCATTTCTTTCAATACCTCCCTAGCTAGGAGGGAGTGTTGATATTTTTGGTAGATGTGGGAGGTATTAACCTCCACGTGTAACCCTGACAAGAATATAATATTTCGGGAAGCAAGAAAAAACCCTAAAACATTGGACCTAACCCTAGAAGACAAGTCGACTAAAGAAAATATTTAATATTGAGTTTTTAGCCTCGATAATGAGAAGTCAACCCAGAAAGATAAGGAGGAGTAGTATAAATACAATATGTCAGAGCTCATTTGACACACACAGCTCGCAACTGCAGAAATTTAGTTATGCACAAGTATGGAGAGTAGCTGCAGCTACTGCAACTTGTATTTTCGATTTCAGTCTTGGACTCTCTCTTGGTTATGGTTTGGAATTTCTGCTTGGTATGATAACTATGGAGAGTGATACGCTACCTTGATTGGATATTAGGCCTAGGGTTTCCTTCCAGAATTATTCTTTGTCAAGGTTAAGGTGCTCGGGGGTGGCATCGGCCTATGGTTGGGTGAAAATATTACTATATTTTCTATGGTTAAATGAGCACACCTATTATTTCTAACACCTAGCCCAACTGATCTTGTAGATTTGAAATTTCAAAAGAAGAGGGAAGTGAAGGCCAAGCGGGTATTGCTAGAGAATGTGAAGGACCACTTGATTCCTCACATTTCTAAGAAAGCAAATTGCAAGGATATGTATGACGCTTTAGTGGTCTTTACCAAAAAAAGAATATTGGCAGGATGTTGCACTTGAAGCATCAACTTCATATTATCAGGATGATCAATGAAGACATAGTTGTTAGTTATCTTATGAAGATTAATTAGATCTGAGATCAACTCACAACTATTGGTGAGAGAGTACAGGATGCTAAGGTGGTGAATGT
Source organism: Picea mariana (assembly GCA_032191745.1). Classification (NCBI taxonomy): domain Eukaryota; kingdom Viridiplantae; phylum Streptophyta; class Pinopsida; order Pinales; family Pinaceae; genus Picea; species Picea mariana. The sequence continues at coordinate 87,224 of JASDQU010371429.1, read as the reverse complement.
AGCATTGATAGGTCTTCCCATGTCCTGGGAACCATTTTTGCAAGGGATCTGTGCATGATATAGGTTACCATACTTTGACAGCTTATGGACTAATTTTATCCAGGAGGAGACTTGGTTAGTATCTAGGGATGATATGGATAGTGTGGTGAAGAGTAGCAATGATGAGAACCAAATCGTTGCATAGCACACTAGAAAGGGAAGAATTGGTTCGCCAAACATAAGAGTTCCATCAGGGAGAAGGGATTCTCCTGAGAGAGAACCATCTCCAGAGTCAAGAAGGAAGAAGGATCTTAATAAGACCAGATTTTATGAGTTCCATGAATTTGGTCATTATTCTTCATAGTGTCCACACTACAAGGGAAGAGGAATAAGGAAACAAGCATCAACAACAGAGGTTGATGAGAATGCGGACAGTTTCCAAAGGGAGATCTTGTTGGTCTTTCACCTTTCAAGTACTCTCTCCAGCAGGGAGATATGGTTGATGGATAGTGGATCATGTTTCCATATGACATCTGCTAGAGAGTTGTTTGACACTCTCATAGAGACTGGCTCAGACTTATGTGTGTAGATTGGTATGGGATTCAAGCATTTAGTACGAGGACCTAGTATTGTATCCTATCGATTGGATTTAGGAGATATTTTGAGGGTGTTGAATGTGTTATGGGTGCCAAAACTCAGGAGGAGTGTCCTCTCAGCCTTATATATTGAGAGGAAGGGATATCATGTATCACTGTGAGATGGATAGGTACTACTTGTGCCCAAACGGTCTAGCCTCATATCAACAATGGTTCTTGGAGTTAGGGAGGGAAAACTATATCAAATGAGGGGTTGTCCTATGAGTGTTGTGTCTGGTAGGAGTAGAGACAAAAATGAGGAGGAGCAGGTGGCTCCACGAGTAGTGAGGCAGGTGACCCCACTAGTGGTACAGGCTCAGAGGGATCCATATTTTAGAGGGCATCAACCCTCGAGATATAAAAGGGAGGATCACCCTCCCATGACTATGCAAAGGAAATTCGAAAGGGATTAGATGGCCCCAGGGGATGTGCAGACTTGGAGGGATTCAAGTTTCAGGAGGAGCATGCAATCTCAAAGTGAGTTTGATCACACGGAGATTTAGTTGGCTTAGATGGAGAGAGGGTTATCCAAAATGAGTTCTCCCTCGTGTTTAGTTGAGAGAGAGACATCTTCCAGGACTAAAAGACATGTGTCATGGGTGGAGGAGGATAGACATGAGATTTCGAGGCATGAGGCTTCTAAGGCGTATGATACCTCCATATAGGGTCCATGTATTTCAGCAGGTTATGCTACTATGATAGAGGAGGAAAAAAATGATCTTCAGAGGAAAGAGTATTCTAGGGAATGTGAGACATGTATGGAGTATCCATATGTTTGATAAGAATGTGCTATAGTGACCGAGGATGCAGCCAGTCAAAAATAATTTTCCTCAATGATCGAGGATGCAACCAGTCATAAATATTTTGCCTCACTGACCAAGGATTCAACTAGTAAGACAAAATAGATAGTTGGATGTGTTCTAGTGACTGAAGATGAAGTCATCCAGACAGAATGGACAACTGCATATGTTCTAGTGACCAAGGATGTGGCCAACCAGACAAACGTGACATAGTTCACATACCCATTTCTCACAATGATAAAGGGAGTAATCGATTTGGACTATTGGAGTACAAATGAAGAAGCAGACCACCTTGGATTTGGGAGAGATATGCTTGTAGTACTAGAGGTACATCCAACTGATGGTGGATGGGATACCTCCCTCGCTAAGAGGGAGTGTTCATTTTTTAAGCTTCGATATGTATTCCCACAAGAGGCAAAGGTGTGAGGCATGTGGGAATGTTCATTGGCACCATATTATCCTTTTGGTTCGGTGAAAAACCCCTTGTATTTGAGTGAGGGATTCATTGGTTTGGTGATGGGCTTTGTGGGCTTGTTTTGGGGCTTCACACCCACAAGGAAAGCCTAATTTGATGTTGAATTGTGAAGGATGTTCTATGGTGACCTCCAAGGATTGTATATAAAGGAGAGAGGTCATTATGACATCTCATTGTATCATAATAGAATAATGGATTTAGAATAAGTGAGTCTACACTTATGCTAGGAAGCTTGGTGATTTCAGCAAAGGGAAATTCTGCTAGGATGGAAAATTTGTCGTAGAGTTGAGGACTCTCTATCTTCTATTCTTGGTAGGGAAAAGAACATTGAACGTGTGAGAGAGAGAGGAAACCACAGAAGAAATACATTATATGAAGTGGAGTGATTCATACGAAGCGTATGTACAATTTTTCACATGTACGTGAGTTGTAGTGGGAACAATCACGTGCATCCATACAAGCTCTTCTGAGTAGGGGCATGTCCATACAGGATGGCGTCAGGTGACCTCGGTGGGTTGTTCAGGTGGTCTACAGTATATTTTTGGGTAGAGGATATTTCCGTAATATTGTTGAGGTTTGGTTTACTTGTTTGTATATTGGAGGACAAGATCGTCCTCGGATTTGGTGATTTTGAGAGGACTAGTTTTGTCCTCAGATTTGGTAACTTTGAGAGGACTCGTTTTGGTCCTCATATTTGGAGAGTTGAATAAAGTTACCGAGCATAATATTGTGTCTCTTGTGTATTTATGTTTCATCTTTAATCTTGTTGTTTATGTTGCATATGTTTTTAGTCAACAATTTCAGTGTAAAGTTTTTCACTGATAGTTAGATCACTAGGAAGCAATTTTTAGATCTGAAATTAGAAACATGGAGTTGCATGTGAAAAATGAAAAAATATAGAAAATATTATGTAAATTATAAATCATATTATAAATGATGTCTATGATTTTATTATCCATTTCATTAACATGGCCAAATATTACTAATATTTTTTTCAATTAGATGCATGAAAGGATGGCCAATGGGCTCATCTAACGATTGATCAATGAGTTGGTTTGTACACTCCCCAATGATGTTTATTCCAACATCAACTACACTTTCTAGTGTTTCTTTGGCATGGTGTTTCCTACACTTTATGTTAGGTTTACTTCTTCATGCATGATATTGTCTTCTTCTCTTAATTGTGCTCATCTTTTTCTCATTCTCTCTTTATCCTTCTCTTGGGATTCATATTCATTATATCATTTACGCTCATATTTTCTTGTAATTTCCCCCCCTTTCTCCATCCATATTGTTAAATTAATACTAATAGTGTATATCCTCTGGAAATTTTAGCATAAAACATGTAAACTATAAATCATATTTTAGCATAAAGGATGCATACTATTTTTTCTTAAATACATTTTTATTTTTATTTTTTAGCATAAAGTATGCAAACTATGCATTCCCTCCACCAAGGATTTAAAATTATCACAAAAAACCCTTAATTAATGGTTAAATAAACCCAACAAACCCTTGATCAAGGGTTTCCAAAAGTCCCCCTAAGACATCGATTTAGGTATTATAGATCAAGTGTTTAAAATTTATCAAACCTTACCAATCTTCGGAGGATTTTTATGGCCCACAACTTCAAAGGGGTGGAATCCCTTTATCTAAATACCAAGACTTCACCAATGATCATTCTATCCTCTTTCCAATAGCATATAGTTTTTCCATTTCCATTTTCATATTATAGTTTTAGTTTATTTTGTTCTAAAACTTACACACATTTTTTTCCCTATTTATGAATAGAAAAATCAATATCTTAAAAATGATACAACCAAGAAATTAGAAAAATTATTTGGGATACTTTTGGATGTTACTCTTCAAAAGAGTATTTTTATTTCTAAGTTATATAGACATAAGAAAGAGATTTGTTTTGGACATAAAGGTTTATGAAATGTGTTTTAAAATTTAATTAATTGAATTAAAAATACAAGTATTAAAAAATAATATTTTGAAAATATGTGGGATAAACTATATTTGGTGTCTATCATGCTCATGACATTTCAAAGGACAAACACATAATTAAAAATAAATTTGAAATAATTAATGTCATTAAGAAATTATGAAAAAGATATCATTAGAAAAATAATGCAATTCCTTACAAATTGTCTTTTAAGAACAATAAATTCTTACTACAAGTTTGGAGGGTTCTAATTTAAAAAATATTTAAAATATCAAATTTTATCTCCACATTTCAATATAAAGTGTGACACTCCATGGATTCACTACTGAGTAAAATATCAAAGAGAGTTCCCTAGTGGATTAGAACAATTTGAGGACCCAAATGAGGCTCCTTAGTTAGCTAATGATGTATTTCATGCACGAGGCCAAAAATTGTTCAAATTAGCTATGAAGTTAACTAGGGAGATCAATGAGTTTACTAAAATCACATATGCTACAAAAAGAGAGAAAAGATTGAATTCTAAGCTAAAGGACCCTATTGAGATTCTAAACATCAAATGGAAGGATAGAATCTCATTTCTAAAACATAAAAAATGGGCTCAAAGGAAAAATTTCTTCCTTTCCCATTGCTTACATGTGGTATGTACTCTTGTTTATGCTTCCACTAGGTGGTAAAATTGGTAGAATACTATTGTGGGGTGGTCATAATGTAATGGAATCTTAATCTGAAACAACTTTTAAATAAATTTAATACATAATATTACATATAGTTTATCTAATTCAATAATACCTCTATGCAAACATGATAGGAAAGAGTTCTTTCTCAATCTCACACAAGGGGCAAAACCTAGACATTTGGATGAGACTGAACAAAGCTCCTAACACATATATGGTTTAATCATTTTTCCACCAAATATCTAACACATCATATAATATGGATCGAAAATTAAAAAACTCAACATTTATAAAATAAACAAAATAAACAAAAATAACTTTAACACCATTATGTTATCCAAAACTAAAAAACTCAAAATTTATAAAATAAACAAAAACAACTTTAACATCATTATGTTAAATAAACAAGACAACATTAACATTATTATTTTAAACAAGACAATATTAACATCATTATAACATAGGTTAAATATACATCATCAAAACTCGAAAAAAAAAAAAACAATATTCCAATTTTTTTCGCATCAATATGATCACACTCCATACATTGCATAATTTACACAGTACTTTGAAAGAGAAGTATAATAAATGTTTATTTAACTTACCACTTTTACATAATTTACACAGTACTTTGAAAGAGAAGTATAATAAATGTTTATTTAACTTACCACTTTTAAACTTTAAGATAATCCATCTCTCTAAATATTCTAATCGCTCGTATTATATATATTTTCCTAAAAAAATTTAATGTATATGGAATAGCTTACGTATGGAATAAAATCATAAAGTATGAAGAATTATTTTGTTCTATTTTATATATAGTGAGTCAAAATCTATGTAAATGGGATGCCTTACATATTCACTATAATCAAATAATAGTACTATATTATGCTTGCAACAATTCGAATATTAAAAAGTATTGTACCATATTATGCTCGCAACATTTGGAATTTTCAAAGTATTGTACTATATTCTAATTCATTAGTGGGAATTTTAAAAGTAAAGGCCATTTAGGATTCCAAGGTGTAATTTGGACCAGTGCTTCCCACTTTCCTTATTTGGTATCGAGGGTGACATTATTTTATAATCATTGTTTAAATCCATTCTACATTCATGGTCATCAAGTTCTCTCTTCCCTTCGATGGACATAGTCATGTGAGTACAATTAAGCAACATTTTAATAAATATTGATGCGAGGAGAATACAACAACAAATGAAGTTAAGTAAAATAATAATAAATATAAAAAGAAAAAGTTATTAAAAAACATATAACAAAAAAAATATTAAAAAAATATTAAATAGAATTATTTTAATTTTATTGATTTTAAATAATTTCAATTTTTATATAAAAATTATCAAAATAATATCTTTAATATTAATAAAATAAATTTTAAAAAATTAAAAATAAATATAATAATAATAAATCTTGATAATTAAAATAAATTATGAAATCTTTAACTTAATTATAATAACAAATAAATTAATCAAACAAATTTATCTTAATCTCATACTTTAAACACTTATAAACACTATTCATTAACTTATATTGCATGATTAGTACTACTATGCATACTCACTGTATTTGGGCCTTAACGTGTGATACAACTATGATATCTAACCTATTTTTCTAAAAAAACACATTGGATATTTTTAATATTTAATACATTTGATGTTAAATTGGATCTATAGACATGTATAAATATAATATTATATTAATGTTGGTATAGAGAAGTTGAAATTAGGTTATAATTTTTTGCTTTATAATCTATATTCATAAATATTAATTTGGATTTCAACATAAAAAAAATTATTATATTTTTTTTACAATATAATATTTTATGTTTATTTTTACATGTTAAATAATTTTTTAGACTAATAATATAATGTAAACTTATTATTTGATTAAAAGTTAAACTAATATTTTATGTATAAAAATGTTATTTTTTAAACAATTTTTTTATTATTTAGTAAGTAAATGTGTGTATATTGTATTTATTAAATTTTAAATCTATAATTTTTAATTATTTTTTATAGTTACAAAGTTTGAAGAAAATTTCACGACACCTTTTTTTATTTCTAAGAAAATATCTAAGATAAATTTTAAAATCTTCACTGCACAAGACCATTCAAAGGAAAGACTAAGCTAGTAACAACAATATACCCACTGTATAAAACCACTCAAAGAAAAGACTACGATCCATTACAATAATATACCCATTAAAAACTCAAAAGTATAACCCATTCCTTCACCACTTAAACTAAACCTAATTAACTATAATCTTCACTCACTTATTACTACCATTACTACATAAATATTATAAACCTCCTCTACATAATCACTGCAATCATTGCAGAAATGACTACACAGACGTTATGCTTGTTAGTGGAAATATAAAAACATTTGTAAATTAGCTATGCTAATGAGATTAATACATCTATACTTTGGTGCGTTTCATCTTGCACTCATGAAGCTTCGAATTGCGATTCTTTCTGTTTCTGTCGTTTCCAATTGTCACTTTTGACGCCGCATGTAAGCCTCTGTACATAAATGTCAAGTCATTGCGATTGTGCTGGTGGTATAAACCATTAGAAAATGATCTCTGCTCAGCGCATTCTACTCCATGCCTCCTCATCCGATGAGAATCTTTGCTTTGAATAATGTTTTGTTGCTCAGTTTAATATATTTAAACTTCCAGTGGAGGTTCGAATAAGAATCC
>JASDQU010371429.1:69632-79896 GCA_032191745.1 Picea mariana | reverse complement strand
ATGAGGAGGAATTAGGGTTTTCCTCATTCGCTTTATCTATATATTCTGTAATAGATTCGAGGCTGAGTAGAGTGGCAATAACCATTGTAGTTTTTCTGCCATCATGTCCAGTATGGAAACTTTATCGAAATGTAATATGCGCATATATTGCCGAGGAGTGACCAATGCAATTATTCAAAGCTTTATGGATTCTTATTCGAACCTCCACTGGAAGTTTAAATATATTAAACTGAGCAACAAAACATTATTCAAAGCAAAGATTCTCATCGGATGAGGAGGCATGGAGTAGAATGCGCTGAGCAGAGATCATTTTCTAATGGTTTATACCACCAGCACAATCGCAATGACTTGACATTTATGTACAGAGGCTTACATGCGGCGTCAAAAGTGACAATTGGAAACGACAGAAACAGAAAGAATCGCAATTCGAAGCTTCATGAGTGCAAGATGAAACGCACCAAAGTATAGATGTATTAATCTCATTAGCATAGCTAATTTACAAATGTTTTTATATTTCCACTAACAAGCATAACGTCTGTGTAGTCATTTCTGCAATGATTGCAGTGATTATGTAGAGGAGGTTTATAATATTTATGTAGTAATGGTAGTAATAAGTGAGTGAAGATTATAGTTAATTAGGTTTAGTTTAAGTGGTGAAGGAATGGGTTATACTTTTGAGTTTTTAATGGGTATATTATTGTAATGGATCGTAGTCTTTTCTTTGAGTGGTTTTATACAGTGGGTATATTGTTGTTACTAGCTTAGTCTTTCCTTTGAATGGTCTTGTGCAGTGAAGATTTTAAAATTTATCTTAGATATTTTCTTAGAAATAAAAAAAGGTGTCGTGAAATTTTCTTCAAACTTTGTAACTATAAAAAATAATTAAAAATTATAGATTTAAAATTTAATAAATACAATATACACACATTTACTTACTAAATAATAAAAAAATTGTTTAAAAAATAACATTTTTATACATAAAATATTAGTTTAACTTTTAATCAAATAATAAGTTTACATTATATTATTAGTCTAAAAAATTATTTAACATGTAAAAATAAACATAAAATATTATATTGTAAAAAAAATATAATAATTTTTTTTATGTTGAAATCCAAATTAATATTTATGAATATAGATTATAAAGCAAAAAATTATAACCTAATTTCAACTTCTCTATACCAACATTAATATAATATTATATTTATACATGTCTATAGATCCAATTTAACATCAAATGTATTAAATATTAAAAATATCCAATGTGTTTTTTTAGAAAAATAGGTTAGATATCATAGTTGTATCACACGTTAAGGCCCAAATACAGTGAGTATGCATAGTAGTACTAATCATGCAATATAAGTTAATGAATAGTGTTTATAAGTGTTTAAAGTATGAGATTAAGATAAATTTGTTTGATTAATTTATTTGTTATTATAATTAAGTTAAAGATTTCATAATTTATTTTAATTATCAAGATTTATTATTATTATATTTATTTTTAATTTTTTAAAATTTATTTTATTAATATTAAAGATATTATTTTGATAATTTTTATATAAAAATTGAAATTATTTAAAATCAATAAAATTAAAATAATTCTATTTAATATTTTTTTAATATTTTTTTTGTTATATGTTTTTTAATAACTTTTTCTTTTTATATTTATTATTATTTTACTTAACTTCATTTGTTGTTGTATTCTCCTCGCATCAATATTTATTAAAATGTTGCTTAATTGTACTCACATGACTATGTCCATCGAAGGGAAGAGAGAACTTGATGACCATGAATGTAGAATGGATTTAAACAATGATTATAAAATAATGTCACCCTCGATACCAAATAAGGAAAGTGGGAAGCACTGGTCCAAATTACACCTTGGAATCCTAAATGGCCTTTACTTTTAAAATTCCCACTAATGAATTAGAATATAGTACAATACTTTGAAAATTCCAAATGTTGCGAGCATAATATGGTACAATACTTTTTAATATTCGAATTGTTGCAAGCATAATATAGTACTATTATTTGATTATAGTGAATATGTAAGGCATCCCATTTACATAGATTTTGACTCACTATATATAAAATAGAACAAAATAATTCTTCATACTTTATGATTTTATTCCATACGTAAGCTATTCCATATACATTAAATTTTTTAGGAAAATATATATAATACGAGCGATTAGAATATTTAGAGAGATGGATTATCTTAAAGTTTAAAAGTGGTAAGTTAAATAAACATTTATTATACTTCTCTTTCAAAGTACTATGTAAATTATGCAATGTATGGAGTGTGATCATATTGATGCGAAAAAAATTGGAATATTGTTTTTTTCTTTTGGAGTTTTCATGATGTATATTTAACCTATGTTATAATGATGTTAATATTGTCTTGTTTAAAATAATGATGTTAATGTTGTCTTGTTTATTTAACATAATGATGGTAAAGTTGTTTTTGTTTATTTTATAAATTTTGAGTTTTCTAGTTTTGGATAACATAATGGTGTTAAAGTTGTTTTTGTTTATTTTATTTATTTTATAAATTTTGAGTTTTCTAATTTTGGATCCATATTATATGATGTGTTAGATATTTGGTGGAAAAATGATTAAACCATATATGTGTTAGGAGTTTTGTTCAGTCTCATTCAAATGTCCAGGTTTTGCCCCTTGTGTGAGATTGAGAAAGAACTCTTTCCTATCATGTTTGCATAGAGGTATTATTGAACTAGATAAACTATATGTAATATTATGTATTAAATTTATTTAAAGGTTGTTTCAGATTAAGATTCCATTACATTATGATCACCCCACGATAGTATTCTACCAATTTTACCACCTAGTGGAAGTATAAACAAGAGTACATACCACATGTAAGCAATGGGAAAGGAAGAATTTTTTCCTTTGAGCCCATTTTCTATGTTTTAGAAATGAGATTCTATCCTTCCATTTGATGTTTAGAATTTCAATAGGGTCCTTTAGCTTAGAATTCAATCTTTTCTCTCTTTTTGTAGCATATGTGACTTTAGTAAACTAATCGATCTCCCTAGTTAACTCCATAGCTAATCTGAACAATTTTTGGCCTCGTGCATGAAATAGATCATTAGCTAACTAAGGAGCCTCATTTGGGTCCTCAAATTGTCCTAATCCATTAGGGAACTCTCTTTGATATTTTACTCAGTAGTGAATGCATGGAGTGTCACACTTTATATTGAAATGTGGAGATAAAATTTGATATTTTAAATATTTTTTAAATTAGAACTCTCCACACTTGTAGTAAGAATTTATTGTTCTTAAAAGACAATTTGTAAAGAATTGCATTATTTTTCTAATGATATCTTTTTCATAATTTCTTAATGACATTTATTATTTCAAAATTATTTTTAATTATGTATTTGTTCTTTGAAATGTCATGAGCATGATAGACACCAAATATAGTTTATCCCACATATTTTCAAAATATTATTTTTTAATACTTGTATTTTTAATCCAATTAATTAAATTTTGAAACACATTTCATAAACCTTTATGTCCAAAACAAATCTCTTTCTTATGTCTATATAACTAAGAAATAAAAATACTCTTTTGAAGAGTAACATCCAAAAATATCCCAAATAATTTTTCTAATTTCTTTGTTGTATCATTTTTAAGATATTGAATTTTCTATTCACAAATAGGGAAAAAAATGTGTGTAAGTTTTAGAACAAAATAAACTAAAACTATAATATGAAAATGAAAATGGAAAAACTATATGTCATTGGAAAGAGGATAGAATGATCATTGGTGAAGTCTTGGTATTTACATGGAATAGATAAATGGATTCCACCCCTTTGAAGTTGTGGGCCATGAAAATCCTCCGAAGATTGGTAAGGTTTGATAAATTTTAAACACTTGATAAAGGCTTTGTAATACTTAAATCGATGTCTTAAGGGGGACTTTTGGAAACCCTTGATCAAGGGTTTGTTGGGTTTATTTAACCATTAATTAAGGGTTCTTTGTGTTAATTTTAAATCCTTGGTGGAGGGAATGCATAGTATGCATACTTTATGCTAAAAAATAAAAATAAAAATGTATTTAAGTAAAAATAGTATGCATCCTTTATGCTAAAATATGATTTATAGTTTACATGTTTTATGCTAAAATTTACAGAGGATATACACTATTAGTATTAATTTAACAATATGGATGGAGAAAGGGGGGGGAATTACAAGAAAATATGAGTGTAAATGATATAATGAATATGAATCCCAAGAGAAGGATAAAGAGAGAATGAGAAAAAGATGAGCACAATTAAGAGAAGAAGACAATATCATGCATGAAGAAGTAAACCTAACATAAAGTGTAGGAAACACCATGCCAAAGAAACACTAGAAAGTGTAATTGATGTTGGAATAAACATCATTGGGGAGTGTACAAACCAACTCATTGATCAGTCGTTAGATGAGCCCATTGGCCATCTTTCATGCATCTAATTGGCGAGTCTTTAGGGCATCTAATTGAAAAAAATATTAGTAATATTTGGCCATGTTAATGAAATGGATATTAAAATCATAGACATCATTTATAATATGATTTATAATTTACATAATATTTTCTATATTTTTTCATTTTTCACATGCAACTCTATGTGACTAATTTCAAATCTAAAAATTGCTTCCTAGTGATCTAACTATTAGTGAACAACTTTACACTGAAATTGTTGACTAAAAACATATGCAACAGAAACAACAAGATTAAAGATAAAACATAAATACACAAGAGACACAATATTTATGCTCTGTAACTTTATCCAATTCTCCAAATATGAGGACCAAAACGAGTCCTCTCAAAGTTACCAAATCTGAGGAAAAAACTAGTCCTCTCAAAATCACCAAATCTGAGGATGATCTTGTCCTCCAATATACAAACAAGTAAACCAAACCTCAACAATATTACAGAAATATCCTCTACCCAAAAATCTACTACAGACCACCTGAACAACCTGCTAAGAAGAGGTATGGACATGCCCCTGCCTAGAAGAGCTTGTACAGATGTACGTGATTGTTCCCACTACAACTCATGTACATGTGAAAAATTGTACATATGCTTCGTATGAATCACTCCACTTCATATAATGTATTCCTTCTGTGGTTTCCTCTCTCTCCCACACATTCAATGTTCTTTTCTCTACCAAGAATAGAAGATAGAGAGTCCTCAACCCTACGACAAATTTTCCACCCTAGCAGAATTTCTGTTTGTTAAAATCACCAAGCTTCCTAGCATAAGTGTAGACTCACTTATGCTAACTCCATTATTCTATTATGATACAATGAAATGTCACAATGACCTCTCTCCTTTATATACAATCCTTGGTGGTCACCATAGAACATCCTTCACAATTTAACATCAAATTAGGCTTTCCTTGTGGGTGTGAAGCCCCAAAACAAGACCACAAAGCCCATCACCAAACCAATGAATCCCTCACTTAAATACAAAGGGTTTTTCACCAAACCAAAAGGATAATATGGTGCTAACAAAGATTCCCACATGCCTCACACCTTTGCCTCTTGTGGGAATACATATCGAAGCTAAAAAAATGAACACTCCCTCTTAGCGAGGGAGGTATCACATCCACCATCAATTGGATGTACCTCTAGTATTACAAGCATATCTCTCCCAAATCTAGGGTGGTCTGCTTCTTCATTTGTACTCCAATAGTCCAAACCGACGACTCCCTCTATCATTGTGAGAAATGGGTATGTGAACTATGTCACGTTTGTCTGGTTGGCCACATCCTTGGTCACTAGAACATATGTAGTTGTCCGTTTTGTCTGGCTGACTGCATCTTCAGTCACCAGAACACATCCAACTATCTAGTCTGTTTTACTGGTTGCATCCTAGGTCACTGAGGCAAAATATTTATGACTGGTTGCATCCTCGATCACTGAGGAAAATTATTTTTAACTGGCTGCATCCTCAGTCACTATAGCACATTCTTCTAAAACACATGGATACTCCATACATGTCTCACATTCCCTAGAATACTCCTGCCTCTGAAGATCATTTTTTTTCTCCTCTATCACAGTAGCATAACCTGCTGAAATACATGGACCCTCTATGGATGTATCATACACCCTAAAAGCCTCATTCCTCGAAAGCTCATGTCTGTCCTCCTCCACCCATGACACATGTATTTCAGTCCTGGAAGATGTCTCTCTCTCAACTAAACACGAGGGGGAATTCCTTTTGGATGACCCTCTCTCCATCTGATCCAACTGACTCTCCCTGTGATCAGACTCACTTTGAGATTGCATGCTCCTCCTAAAACTTGAATCCCTCTGAGTCTGCACATCCCCTGGGGCCATCTAATCCCTTTTAATTTTCCTTTGCATAGTCATGGGAGGGTAATCCTCCCTTTTATATCCTGAGGGTTGACACCCTCTAAAATATGGATCCCTCTAAGCCTGTACCACTAGTGGGGTCACCTGCCTCACTACTCGTGGAGCCACCTGCTCCTAATTTTTGTCTCTACTCCTACCAGACACAACACTCATAGGAAAACGCCTCATTCGATATAGTTTTCCCTCCCTAACTCCAAGAACCATTGTTTATATGAGACTAGACCATTTTGGCACAAGTAGTACCTGTCCATCTCACAATGATACATGATATCCCTTCCTCTCAATACATAAGGCTAAGAGGACACTCCTCCTGAGTTTTTTCACCCATAACACATTCAACACCCTCAACATCTCTCCTAACTCCAATCGAAAGGATACAATACTAGGTCCTCATACTAAATTCTTGGATCCCATACCAATCTACACACATAAGTCTGAGCTAGTCTCTATGAGAGTGTCAAACAACTCTCTAGCACATGCCATATGGAAATATGATCCACTATCCATCAACCATATCTCCCTACTGGAGAGAGTACTTGAAAGGTGAAAGACCAACAAGATCTCCCTTTGGAACCTATCTGCAATCTCATCAACCTCTGTTGTTGATGCTTGTTTCCTTCTTCCTCTTCCCTTCTAGTGTGGACACTATGAAGAATAATGACCAAAGTCATGGAACTCATAAAATCTGGTCTTACTAAGATCCTTCTTCCTTCTTGACTCTGGAGATGGTTCTCTCTCAGGAGAATCCCTTCTCCCTGATGGACCTCTTCTATTTGGTGAACCAATTCTTCCCTTTCTAGTGCGGTATGCAATGAATTGGTTCTCATCATTACTACTCTTCACCATGCCATCCATATCATCCCTAGATACTAACCAGGTCTCCTCCTAGGTAAAATTAGTCCATAAGCTATCAAAGTATGGTAACCTATATCATGCACAGATCCCCTACAAAAATGGTTCCCGGGACATGGGAAGACCTATCAATGCTACATTCACCACCTTAGAATCCTGTACTCTCTCACCAATAGTTGTGAGTTGATCTCGGATCTAATTAATCTTCATAAGATAACTAACAACTATGTCTTCATTGGTCATCCTAATAATATGAAGTTGATTCTTCAAGTGCAACATCCTGCCAATATTCTTTTTTTGGTAAAGACCACTAAAGCATCATACATATCCTTGCAATTTGCTTTCTTAGAAATGTGAGGAATCAAGTGGTACTTCACATTCTCTAGCAATACCCGCTTGGCCTTCACTGGCCTCTTCTTTTGAAATTTCAAATCTACTTGATCAGTCGGGCTAGGTGTTAGAAATAATAGGTGTGTTAGAAATAATATTGTCACCCAACCATAGGCCGATGCCACCCCCAAGCACCTTAAACTTGAAAAAGAATAATTATGGAAGGAAACCCTAGGCCTAATATCCAATCAAGGTAGCGTATCACTCTCCAGAGTTAGCATAACAAGTAGAAATTCCAAACCATAACCAAGAGAGAGTCCAAGATTGAAACCGAAAATACAAGTTGCAGTAGTTGCAACTACTCTCTAGACTTGTGCACAGCTAAATTTCTGTAGTTGCGAGCTCTGTGTGTCAAATGAGCTCTGACATTTTGTATTTATACTACTCCTCCTTAGCTTTCTGGGCCGACTTCTCATTATGGAGGCTAAAAACTCAATATTAAATATTTTCTTTAGCAGACTTGTCTTCTAGGGTTAGGTCCAATGTTTTAGGGTTTCTTCTTGCTTCCTGAAATATTATATTCTTGTCAGGGTTACACATGGAGGTTAATACCTCCCACAACTACCAAAAATATCAACACTCCCTCCTAGCTAGCGAGGTATTGAAAGCAATGGTCTCGAGCACAAACATACCATTCAAATGGTAGCATCATCATAGTCATAGAAGCTATCTCATGATTATATCACGAGCACCGTCATCACTATCAATATCATCTGATAGCATCAACTGCATCATCTCTCGAAGCCATACTCCATCTGAGTAATCAAGCATGATGTTGAATAAGTCACTCACTCCACATAGTGATACAAGAACCATTCTTCTAATCCGAACATATGTCCTAGAATAATAATTATTCCAATAGATGTTGAAACCCACACCATGGGATACAAGGACTATTCATCTAATCCAGACATACATCCTAGAAAAATAAATGTCCTGGACCATTTTCCATCTAGAGAATTTCTTTCCACCAACACACTGGCTATCCATCTAGCTGATAATCATTTCCAACACTATTGATAGTCTACATGGCAATAAAAACAATGCCATTCAATAGAACACAACCATGTCTATCCATAGTAGTACACAACCACACCAAGTGGCACACGAATACTTAATCAATGACACATAGTCACAACCAGTGCAACACATCCATCATAGTAGCATACATCTACTGTCCAGAGACATACAGTCTCCATAGCAATCATATCAACTGATATCAACCTACATAAAATAATATCATGATATAAACTGAGTCATATGGGCCATTCTTCCACTCACATCTGTGAGATCTGGAAGAGAATATGCCCTCATAATGTAAAACATCAGCCATGGGCTATCTGGAATATTCTTCTCAAGCATAGAAGAATAATTGTCCCCGATTTATGATCCTAGACCATTCACCTAACTGGGCCATTCCTCCAACACTAGTCATAGTGAAATCTGGAGAGAATGAGTCTTCAATAGGGAATTCCTATCCATGATTGCTGAACCTGGAACATTCACCTAACTGGGCCATTCCTCTGGCACTAATCATAGTGAAACCTAGATAGAATGAGTCTTCCCTAGGGAATGATTATCTTGACCATTTCCTAATGGAAATGAATGTCCTACACAAACCTCCAAAACAGACCATTCTTTGAAACTTCTCACAACCGTGAACTTTGAAAGAATGACTACCCGACGATGCAAACCATTCTACTTGACCACTACTCAGAGTGATTGTCAAGAATAATGACTATCTTAGACCATTCCCCCACACTGGCCACAAGGGGAATCCTTGTCTATGGTACATCAACAATCTATCAAACCATTTTCAATATGAAAATGACTTTCTGATTTGGACCATTTTCTGAACTGGAAAATGCCTATCCATCAGAAATATCAAACCACTTTCCAAAATGGAAAGGAATTGCTCATCCTGGACCATTTTTCGAACTGAAAAATTACTGTCCATAAATCAATAACACATCAGTTCTCCCTCCCATATTGGGAGTAATCTCTTCCTTTTTCAATAAGGAAGTCATCTCCACGAGCCCCAACTTGTTTCTTAAGTACGCAACTTTTTCATATTGGACAGAGGCTTTACCAAAATATCTTCTATATTCTCATCTGTGGAGATATATTGGAGAAACACTTCTCTTTTCTAGACTTCATCATGGAGAATGTAATGCTTGATCTCAATGTACTTCAGTCTGTCATGGAACACTGGTTTTCTCTGAAGGATTCATATAGCTTTGATCATTACACTATTTCATGGTCGAATTCACCCCTTCTATTTCCTGCTAGTTCATGACATCGTGGCAAGGCTCAAACTGAAACATATCAAAGTATCACTTCTTCTTTCATCAGGATAGTTTTCCATGGATTAGCAATCCATCATCCCATACTATTCTGATACACTATCTTGATCATACAAAGTTTTCACCACGCTTCTATTGTATATGAGATACTCTGCATCAAGTTGTTTGAATCCATATAAGGTATTCTTATATCTGCATACATGGGTCTCTTTCTGATATAAGCTTCTTTCTCACTTGCTTTATTGGGAAGAATAATCTTTTACATGTAAATTCCAATCCATGGATACTACAAGTGGTATATCTGGAACAAGCTATTGTCATAGTCTTCTCCCT